>VWYI01014379.1:0-10110 GCA_013399455.1 Anthoscopus minutus | reverse complement strand
AAGGAAATGTACATGGGAGGTGGTGGTACAGGGGGAGAGTGGTGAGGATTAGGTGGAAGCACATCATCCATATGAGGGTCCCAATAACTTCTCATTGCTCGATCTTCTTAGTGGTGAGGGTCCCCTGCTGCTGCTACCGCTGCCACACTGTGGAGTATAGAATTCTGTGGCTAAATACACACTTTGGGCTGGTGGGAACGCCCACATTCCTCTCTTGCAGGGGACCAGTTTGACACTGTCCCTTGCAACACTGAGGGTCTGTTGCATCATGTCTGGTGCAGGGTCTGGGGACCCCTTTGGGGGGCCTTTGATGGGCCATGACACCCCTCTGCCATCACTCACATGAAAGGACATGGCTTCTTCCCCAGCTGAAGGGGCCTACAGTTGGGCTGCTCTGCACAGCACACTGGAGGATGAGTGTTCACTGTCTCTCACCAAAGGCTTTTTCACCACTGTCTTGGGTTGCAATTCAAGAGGTAACTAAAAGTATGTATTCTATTACCATCTGTTGAAACCAGGTGGGGCAGTCTTCTTTACCTTTTTGTGACCCATCCCTCATGACTAGGGGATATCTTCTCTTAATGGACCAGCAGTCAAAACCAGGTGTGGCAGTCTTCTTTAGCTCTTCCATGACCCAGCCTCTCTCCAGAGGGATAGCTTCTGTTAATGGGCCACTGAGTCTCACTGCATGACTGATAAACTTACATCATCCCATTGTGAGATGCTTCACCCAGGGGGAGGAGCCAAGAATTCATACCTGTATATCTTTGGAGACTCAGAATATTATAAGCAGCCTTTCTCCACTGGATTCCCAGAGGAGAGAGCCTGGACCCATCTATGGCACTGGACCTTCAAAGGAAAACTGTGTCCTTCTGTAGGATCACAGGATCACTACTTCAGCAGAACCACATCTTCACTCCAGAATGACTGCAGTCACTGTTTAATCGGACTGCTACCAACACTCTGACCAACAAGGTGTCAGGTTGTATTCTGACTCTGTCAGTGTGTTGTTTTTTGTTGGTTTTCTTTTTTTTTTGGTACTGCTGCATTTTTATTTTAATTTCCTTAGTCAAGAACTGTTATTCCTATTCCCATATCTTTGCCTGACAGCACCTTGAGGGTGGGTGGTGGTTTACATTTTCTTTCTTTGTTTTTTTCCATTTCAAGGAAGGTTTCTGCCTTCCTTAAGCAGACATCTGTCTTTTCAAAACAAGACAGCCACACACCCAAAACCCCTCCTCACCCCACCCTTTGGTATGAGGGTCTGTGCAAGCCTGGCAGCTGATAACCCCGGGGCTGTGGTCTCTTCCCTGAAGGTGCTAAGCTTGATCCCTCTGTGAATGTATTCTTCTTCCCCTAGCCCTGGGTTTATTTCATCTCCATGAATGGACAGTTCAGGGCCTCTATCAGGAGGCCTATTCAGGCTGTGGTGGTATTCTTTGCAGCTTTTGTAATACAGTTTTGCTATAATAGGCAAAGGTGCTTCATGAAGATGTTGAAGTCACAAATTATATTTCAGTCTCCAACAACACCAAATAACTTCCTTCAAGAGGGGCTCATTTAGTCAGGAAGGGATAAATTCCAGTAAATACTTTAGACAAATAAAAGGTTTGAAAAAAAATAAAAAGGTTTAAAAAATATTTTTATTATCTCATAGGATCAGTATTTCTCTCTGTCGCTGCCTTTAAATACTGCTGCTTCTTGCATATTGTTGGCTTGATTCAAGGAAAAGCATCTAGCTTTTTAAAAGTCAAGAGTTTGTATATTTGATTTCTCAGAGGATTCAATTATGTCTGCAGTCTATGGGATTGAATTAATATAATTATTCTTGCCTTTCAAGCATTCATTTGCAGGCACATCAGGTTTTCTGTGAATTTTTTAAAATATGTTTGCCATACATCTGAGGGAGGAATTCTTTTTACATGGAATGAGTAATAAACTTCCATTTATCTTTTGCCATGGTGCAGATCAAGGTACTAACTTGTTACCTCACTGTCCAAGAGATACTGGGTTTTTTTGAGATGAAGTATAATTAAACCTATTTCAAGTATGCTTTCATTACAGAATTTTGTCAGTGTTTGTTAAGTGTTCCAAAGCATGGAAGCAGAAAGCTTTCTGGCTCTTCAATATTAGAATACATAGATAAAATTTCAAAATAAATGTTTTCAATATATGAGGTTCCTGTGAACAATTTTTTCACAGACAATTAAGTGTTCCCCAGAGAAAAACTACTGGAATAATGGGGACTCAGATCAAAGATTTACATAGAAGAGGAACGAATATCCATCTTTCTAGTACCTTGGATTGAAGTCCTAATTACTGGGATATTGGTATTCTGTGCCATTTCCCATACTTCTTTAAATATGCATCTACCTAATGAAGGGTGATTTGGAACATTGCCCATGACGTTAATGAATCAGGAAGAACGACATCTCAAACCTTGGGTTCCCAGCAGCCAGCCCATTGTTGCTTTCTGGTGTTTTCACAAACTTAATTTGTGTGGTCTTAATTTATTTCAGTTCAGAATAAAGAGCAGATGTCAAACCCCTCTAATTTTAACAGAGCTTCCATACTTCAGGCAGGCTTCCCTACCATTTCTGAAGACTTTTCCTATGGCCCAGAGGACTCACATTATCATAGACAAAATCTAAACACAGTCCCATGGAATATAACTCTCCTCCAAGCCACTATAAATGGCATTATTTATAAATGTATGGAATGAAAATTAGGAAAAGTACAGCTTTTACTTTATTATAGGAAAAGCTATTATACTCTGTGATAGTATACTGACAGACAAGGGACCTAAGACAGCCATTATTAAGATGGAGGACAGCAGCTGCCTAAAAATCAAGTAAAAATTGATTCTTTCATGCAGCTCCTGCCAAAACAAGAGCAAACCACAAAGCAATGTGTTGCTTATATGGAAAAACTAGCTTGAAATTTAAAGCCTAAATCCCCAGAAAATGCACAGTGCTTAAGGATCTGATTCACATTTTTGCAGATAAGTAGGCTTTTGCTTCACGTAATGGAACGAAGTGCTTGAACTCAGAGTTTTTCCTTAGATGTTGCTTATTTCTTCAAATCACGTGAATTATTCTAGATACTTCATTTTCTTAACATTGGGATGACATTCAATACAGATTTCCATAAATCTGAGTAAAGAGATAGCCTAGTCAAAAATAAAAGTGTTCTCTCGCTTATTCCTCTTACGCCACAGTAATGTGACGCTGTAAATACAAAACATACCCATAATTTTAGGAAGTACTTGCATAAACAATGAGATTGATGTTGTTGCTTATATTGACCTTGAAGTAATCTCAGTTGCATTGGGTATAGAAAACTTTTATCAATGAAATGAAAAAGATAAATGCGGCAAAATTAATTTGATATTGGAGCAATAGTTTATGAACAGACCACTCCTTTTTTTTTCTTGTTTTGTTTTTGGTTTTGTTTTTTAGAGAGGACTTTTTGACCACTGTGTGTTGTTTAAACACAGCCATCATATGCCAAGAGAGACTTTCCCCTTTAGCTGCTGCCTCAAGCCTTGCTAGTACTGCCCAACATACAAGCAGTATCACTGTTGGACTTTCACACCACAGACCTGCACTCAGCTGGACTGCATCCAGGTCTCCCAGGTCACCTTCTGCAAACCTGATGCTTTCCAAAGGTAGGAAACTACCACTCCCACCAAAAGTGTGAATATGAGCCCAAAATTCATATTCTCATTCTCCTTTACAGTCCTGAAAAGGGCCCTTTTTAATATTCTTCTGGACTATTTTAAATACTTTCTATGGAATCATCAGATCTGGTCAAGAAATCCTGTTGTTTCCAAATCTGACAAGATTTCTGATTAGACTGTTGAACTATTTTCCTATCCAGGAGTAGCCCAAACAAGAACAAAAACCAGTCAGTAATTACAGTCTACATTAACCTTTACCATTCAAAAGCTAACCCATGAACACTCTGGTCCTTCATTAATATCAACTTTAAAAAACCTTTTTTATTATTTATGAATCTCCAGGTTATGTGTTAACTTTCCTGAGGTCCAGCTGATCAAGTAGAACTTATTAGCTTCCAGAATCCACACAGTCTACAAGGTTCAAATTTTAAAGCCTCAGTAGTTTTTACCCTAGACTCCTGACATTTTCACTAACTTCATTTGAAATGGTGATATATATATGTACATTTCTTTCACCCTCACTTGTGTATATCTTCTCCCTTAAATAGTCTAAAGTCAAAAGGAAGTTGCAAACACCACTGCATAAACAGGTTTTTTTCATGCAAGCACAGAAAGGGCAATTTTACAAAATTGCCTGAGCAAGAAAAGTATTTGTTAAAGAATATGTCTCAGAATATGTCCACTTTAAGTCTTCACATGAAAAAACCTTATTTAGCCCTCACGTTTTGAAAATGTGTTTTCAATTCAATTGAATGCAACTCTGTGCATTGCTGGTAACAAACACAACTAATTTAAATCTATTTTAAAAATCAGGAGACAGAACACATGATGTTGTAAAAAGGTCAGAATAACCACTTTGAGTTTGAAATTTTAAATTAAAATATTGGGGTAAATGATATTCTCTCTTTTGAATAGTAAAGCAGTAGAAGCATTCAGAGACAGTGAGGAGTCCTTCCCCTGGATTCCTTAAGTAATTCCACAATTCTCTTCTATTCTAAAAATGGAGATTATTATTCTCTTAAGAAGGATTCCAAGAGAAGAAGAAGGAGAAGAGTGGGGACAGCTTGATATTTACTACTGCAAAAACTACCACTGTGCCGTAGCCCAACCTTCAACTAAATATAATACATGAAGCCAAGACATCTGGAGGAAGAGAACTTCCATCATCCATCTCTGACTGTCTGTACTAGTTTGAAAACAAACCAGTGGGAGATTCCAAGACAGAACTACAGTTTAATAGGAAAAATAAAATAAAGGGAGAAAACACTGGCTTAAACTGACAGAGTCAGGATGCAATCTGACACCCTGTTGGTCAGGGTGGTGGTAACAGTTCAGTTATGTGATGGATACAGCCCTGTTGATAGATGTGATCCTGTGGATGTCTGGTCATCCTCTGAAGGTCCAGTGGTAGTCATCAAGCTCTGGGAGTCCAGTAGGTAAACGCTACTCGTGGTGCTCTAACCTCAGATTATACCCAGGTAGGAATGCTTGGCTTCTCCCCTGGGTGGAGCATCTCACAATGGAATGATCTAATTTTATAAGTCATGCTGTGAGATTTGATGGCTCATTAGTACAGATAGCCCCTGCCAGAGGGAGTTATAAAGGATGAAGAGATAAGGAACACAGCCCCATATGTTTTAACTTATGGTGATGGAATACTTACTTATGGTTACATCTTACACTGTAACCTAAAACACTGTCCAAGCGTGGAAATTGAGTTTATGGCCCAGAAGAGTTCATTATCACAGTACATTAGTTCCATGGTTTTCAGGACCAGTGGATGCCATGCCATTTTCTCAGGACAAGCATGAATTGAATTGAATTGATTTGAATTGAATTGAATTGAATTGAATTGAACAGAACAGAATGGAATGAGGAGAGAAGACAAAGGACTCTGCATGATATAATGTGAATCAAGCAAAAGCCATTTATTGTGCTTCTAAACATTGTTTATATTTCTCTTCTTGGTCTACACAATCTCACATTGTTTAATTGCTCCGCTTTGTCCACACATCTCTTGGTTGGTAGCTCTAGTTTGTTCACAAGGCAAGCAAGCATCTCTTTTCTTAATCTAATTGGTAGATGCTGTAAGCATCATTTACTTGGTTTGACACCCCTTTGTCCATCAGAAACTTTTCTGCTTCTTCTTTCTTCTTGCAACATCAGCCTTTTTATGCACAAAGATGACCTTATGGTTTAGTTCCAGAAGGTTAGGCTGGTTCATTTAGTACACGTCCATTTTCCTGTAAATATGATCCTATGATTCCCCCTTCTTTTTCTTGAACCAGCCAAACCTTCTTTATAGCATTCTCAATCATGTCCATAATTCTCCTAAGTATACATGATACAATCATTAATACCAATGCTATTACAATTAACATGGTAAGTCACTGGATCAGAATATCTTTCAACCATCCAGTAATTCCCTAACCTTTAAGCCATTCCTCCAATCCTCCATCCGAAATTGTACTTTGTCACAGTCCGAGTCTAACTGTTTTATCTCTCTCTTATCCTTGCTTTTGTAACATTTCATATAGTTTGATTCAGTCACTGCTGGACCATATGCAGACCATATCTGGCCTAAACATGGTCAATTTTCCAATATAACAAGGTCTACCTACAAGATTACTTGGAATTCCAGCCCAGGCCCTATCTCCACAAATCAAAAATATTCCACTGGGTAATTTTAATCCTTGTGTATTGCTGCCTCACACGTCGCTGTATATCTTGTTTCTGGGGTAATAGATGTTAAAACCATCACTTCTGTGTCTATAAAACATACTGTTAGGTTGTAGAGTAACTTTTACTGATGTGCTCTTGCCTTCTATTAGCTGTTTCACCTGTTGTGCATTACCTTTAAAATACAGACATCCATCCTTTGGCTGTAATGATCCTAACAAATTTAATTCTTGTGGCTCAATCTGTGTATGATTCAATTGCATTATTGTTTGCCCCATCCAGCAAGTGTTCTCATTTATCCCAGGTTTCAGAGTTTGGCACATTGCATTAGCTTGAGTCAAATTAATTGTTGGCCATATTTTGTTTTTATCCAGGTCTCTGACTTGTGTAACCTCAAACCATGGTAACCTCAAACCATGGTACCCAAACAGGTCCTAAAAAGATCCCCTGGGATGGCCATGGATAAACAAAAGGATTGCTGTTCTGTCTGGTTGGCTAATGTGACCCATATGTTTTCCCTACTGTTAATTTGCACTCCAGGATGTTCATTAGTTTATGTTACCCACAGCCCAATCAAGAGCGCACCCATTGATTAACCACATTTTTCCAGCTTGTTGATTTCAACTGATAATGAATTGGAATTCGAATATTCTTGCCACACTTCTTGCTTAGAGGTCCTGCATCTTTAGCTAATCTCCCTGTCCCTCCTTGCCAAATCAATGTTATTTTCCTTGGGCTTCTTGGGTGCATGTGTGCTGTTGTTGAGTTATTAATAACTCAATATTGAGTTATAATATTGAGTTATTAATAACTCAATAACTTGTTCTGTTACTTCTGATTCCTTCATAAAACACATTCTACATAAGGTACAATTCAAAAATTGACTGTGTTTATACCATGGCTTTTTACACTCTTCAGACTGATATAAAATCCAGCAGGTACAGTCACAATCATCCTTGCAGCTAAATCCACTAATTTAACTTCTGTCTGACTGGTCTCTGCCCCTGGCATTGTGCATCTAGCAGTTATCCATGGTTTCACCCATTTTGCTGGGATCCATCTAGCGCCAGAATCTGTAACAACACATGCATACCCCCTACCAGAGGTTATCAGTTGCACAGGACCTTTCCATTCCCCTGTAGGTGCATCTTTCACTTGTACTAAAATGGGGTCTTTAAAACCTTTTAAACCACCTCCTAGACTGCTACCACGAATCACTGCCAGCGGCATATCTTGCCCTGCTGCTAAGAGTAAATGGTTCATTATATATACTACTTTGTTTAATCTGTCACTTGGGGTATAACCCAATTTCCCCCATTTTTTGTTTGTGAAACAAATACTTTAATGTTTGATGTGCTTGTTTGACAATGGCCTGTCCTGTAGGTGAATGTGAATTGCCTGTAAGATGACGGACACGCCAAATTTATAAAAATTGTAATGTTGCTTTTACCAGCATATTACCAGGTCCATTATCTGTTTTAATTTCCTGAGGGATTCCTAGTGCTACAAATGAAGTGCGTAAATGTCTCTATCCATGCTCACTAGCCTCAGCAGATTGTGCTGTAGCCCAAATGGCTAATGAAAAGATGTCAATAACTACATGTACATATTTAAGTCACCCAAATTCAGGTATGCGTGTAACATCCATCTGCCAAACTTCTAATGGACCTGGTACATGGGGATTCACCCCAGGGTGCAATCCTCCTTTAAACTGTTGACAATTGGGACAAGCTTGCACTAATCCCTGAGCTTCACTAGCATTAGTAGTTAGAGGCCATTGGTCAATCCATACAGGAGTATCTGTCAACTATGTTAACATTTGGATTGGTCACTCTCCAACTATTGCTCCTAAAAATCCTCTCCCTCTGAGGTAAGCTGAAGCCCCATTTGACTCAGCACATCCCTTCCCGTGAGCAGACTCTGGTTCTCATTACATATGGCTGTGCTGATGCTTTTAACCCATCAGGTAGTGAAAAGCTAATTGGCAATTTAAAAATTTGAGTCATCTGAACTCTTCCAACCCCCAGTACTGGTATCTGTGGACTCTGTAAAGGCCAATGTTGCCTAGGAATGATGGTGACGTCTGCTCCAGTATCCAACAACATTTTAAGCTGTAAAGTGGTCCTATCTGATCCCATTGTTATAACTTCTTTGATTGGTTTGGATTTGTCAATTTCCATAGTAAAGTAAATCTCAAGTTCTCCAGTTGAGCCAAATCCTCCATCTCCTCTAATAATTTTGTTGGTATTAAGGACCATAGCTTTGAATGGTACCAATTGTCCAATTTTTGTCCCTGCCAGAATGGAAATTGGAGGCCTGGGCATCCATACCATTATTCCCATGTTGCCACTATAAATCTGCATCAGTCACCCCAAGTAAAAGAAACAAACCTTTACTCATTGTTGATGATCTGCCTAACTTAATCCCCTCCCCAAGGGCACATTCATGTTAGTAGGGATTTATTGTACCTGATTATCAGTAAGGCTCATGGCTACTGCTGTTACCACGTCCACTCTGGCACTCCCTGCTGTGGCAGCAGAGACATCACCCAGGCAGCCAAGTGGCCCTTGTCTTGTGTCATTGTGCTCGGGCTGGATGCACTCATCAGCTCGTTTCCCAAGGGGGTCCTGTCTTTTTTTAATTTTGAGCAGCATTCCTGCACATGATGGCCAAATTTATCACAGTGGTTACAAGTTCCCCTAAATCCCCTGCCACCTGATAGTGACAGTTTTGTCTGTTGTCCTCCCCCCTTCCTCTTTGCCTTGCATTGGGCCTTAAGGTGACCCAGCTTACCATTGTTGAAACATTTTAGTCTTTGATCACTTTTTCCTTGTTGAATCAACAGCTTAACAGCCGTGGCAAATGCAGTAGCCATGTATCCCAGTTTTTCCTCAGCTGTGCCAACTCTGGAGCAAGCTTCAATCATTTCCACCAAGGTCGCAGTTCTTGGCAGAGCAATAATTGCTTGCAAGTCAGATTAGCATTTTCTACAGCCAAGGTCATAAGCAAGGCCTCTCTTATTGAGTAACTAAGCAGAGGTTTTTCTAAAGCAATTTTCAGCCTATCTAGGAATTGCATGTATGATTCTTTAATACCTTGTTTAATTTTCACATAAGAGGAAATCGGTTTCCCATCTTCTGGTAATGTTTTTAAAGCTTCCCTTGCTAGACCTTGTGACTGCCATAAAATTTCTAAGTGCAGTCGCGCTTGAACTTGTGCATCCACAAAAAGTGCCTGACCTGGTAACATATCTATAGAAATTCCCCTTGAAGTATCCCCATAATTTCTTTTCAGATTGTTAGCTGTGGCAATTTTACACAAATCAGTCCGCTTTGACCATCATTTCAACTCTTGCATAGGTGTTTATATCAGTCTAGCTACCTGTCTGCAGTCAAAAGGGATCAAGAGTGTTCCAGTAAAAATATTGTCAATAAAGGTTTGTGTACAGGGAGACATTAACCCATACTGCAAAATCAACTGTCTAGCTTCCTTAATAATTTTCCAGTCTAGTTTAAACCATATATATGGATGCCTCCCTCCATTCCCATTACTACTCCCCAGTTGTACCGGATACACCATTGGAATAATTTCACCGTCATTCATTGCATCTTTTATCAGTCCTTTACACCATAATCTGGGATCATCATTGTCCCAGGCTTCATCCATCTTTGTATCAGTCCCTATCAGTCAGTCCATGGCTGCCATTTCATCTTGCATTAATTGCTCATTGTACTGGTTTGAGAGCAAAACCA
>VWYI01014376.1:0-30864 GCA_013399455.1 Anthoscopus minutus | reverse complement strand
GTGAAGTGGATTTGAGACTTCAAGAGAATGATTCATCTGCTCTGTTTAAATTATTTATCTTGATGAATTTCCCCTTTTGGCTGCTTGTTTGTTTCTATTATGTAAGACAACACCAAGGGGGATATCTAAACTAGGGCAGACAAATGCCACCCCTGATGACTTGGATGGGACTCTGTTCAAGTTTATGCCAAGTAAAAAATCTGGTAATAATATAAATAACTTATACCAAATAATCCCTGAGTCTCTCCAAAATGTAACTACTGTTGAGTGTACATTAATTTGTAAGCAAAGGAAACAAATAACTTTCCCTTGATATTTTAAGAAAGGCTTGTAAAGTATTAGTATCGGAAAAATTGCGGCAACATTTGTTTTCCTATTTTGTTTGTGTACATAGTTATTTTTGTCATTGGACTGGAAAGATCTCAGTATAGATGGGTTTGGAGCCACCAGCCTACTGATCCATTGGTGAGTCACTTCTCTCTCCTTGCTCCAGGTTCCAGTGCAGTGGTCCGATATGATCACACTGAAAGCCAGGATGACCAATTACGGCCTGCCTAGGTACCAGTGGCTGACTCATGCTTGGAATTTCTTCCAGAGGGAGGTAAGATAATTCATGAACTAAAGTAGTACCTGCACAGTGAATGTTACTTATCTGCCAAAGGAAAAGGTTTGGTTTTAAGTGAATAGGCAAATAAATACAAGTTCATTTGGTATGGAACACTGTGTAATGATGCTGTCTTTTAACATCACTTGGTACCCAATTCCTTGGTTTTTGTAGGCCCTAAAGGTACTTAAACACCAAAACCAGAGTGTTAATAAATCATTTAAATTGCTAACGTTTTTATGTCCTTTTTCAGTAAGGTTAGGACACCAATACCTTTTAGGATTACTATAGCATTAAAGGATATGATGTATGTAAAATTAAAAATCTGCAGGTAAAGTAAAATGACTGTGTCTATATGTTGTTTTAATATTAAACTGTGCTCCCCTTCCCATAGGCTCTGTTAGTTTCCTTTCATGGAGCTGTCATGGTTAAGATATATTTAGCTGGAAAGGAATGGGAAAGGAAGTTTCCAAAAAGATGCCAACACTGTCTCTTTGGCCGAGGTTTGTGAAAGTGATGAGGGTTTTTATTTCCTTTGACTGGGGGGTGGGAAACAAACCAAAAAGCTTCCTTGTGTATTCACAGCTTTGCCCTCTAGCCTACTAAAATTCAGAACTGCTTTTATAGAATGAAGTATTATGTTACAGAAACACAAAATTGCCCAAGGTAAAAACCCATTAGCTCCAAATATAACTCACGTGCAGGAAGAGAACTCTTTAAATGCCTGTCATTGTGCTGCCCTTGTTGAAATGTTGAAATCTATCATTGTTGCACAGATTTCCTGTTTATTTAAACATTTCCTGGCAGCACTTGATTAGTCTGTATTTATATTAAAAGCTGAAAGAAAGAGGTTACACACTAGCACCAGCCCCCACCTCCCCAGTTCCCTGCTCTGGCCCTGTGAGTGCTCTGTGAAACTGAGTAATTCTTCATATGCAGGTAGAGTGTTTATATTTGTTCTGTACCTCAGATAATATAATTAAATGGACTCAATCATTTCCCTTGACTAGAGCTGGTACTGTATCTTGGTTTAAATGTATAGGTTGATTAAATGAAATACTGCCTCTTCTCCTTGTTGTTGTAGTTTCATCATAATGGCTGGTTATAATATGAATATTAGTAATAAAACTTCAACTAAGCCTTAATTTTTCTAGGGGAGAAGAACTTCCTTTAGAGGTTAGATTTTCCTTACGGCACCTGTAACCAAATGAATGATTTGGAAAACTGAGAAAGCTCTTTTACAGTTTCTAATTAATTGTTGGGCTCTGATTTATATTCCATCTACTCATAGTTTAGATGCTAGATGTATAAGCCTCATATGTGCTTTGTGTCTGAATAAGCACTTGTGGCCCTTCTTCAGTCAGCAGAATTATAATTGCAATTCTGTTACCAGAGGTTCAGCCCTGATCAGCTTGGTATTCTTTCTTCTATACCTTTTAACATTTGAGGGAGATGGAAATGTGTTCTCCCCAGTTCTCTTGCTGGTCTAATCTCAAAGTTGCCACTATGCTAAGGAAGATGGAAAGGGTCAGCTGAAATCAGGAAAAAAGAGCTGGGTGGGGGAAGAAAAGATACAATATTAAGGAAAGGGTGTTTAATGAGGTGGTCTTTGCAATTGCAATGAGGAGCCAAAGCTTATGCTTTCCTTAAAATACCGTGCTGGGAGGAGTTTGAGTAACAAACCAATAAAAACTGAGGCATGAGAGCTGTGGTAAAGAAGAGAGAAGTGAGATTTTTTTATAGGACTAGTGAATTAAAGGTACAGTTTGTGCTGGCATGTCTGGGCAGTGATCTGCTTTTTTAATGTGAACAGTGAGTGGCATGGAATATGGGACCCCACCTCTGAAGCGAATAAAGAGGGGGCAGGCAGCTGTGTTCCCAAGCCTCTGATCAAAGGACTCAGGAATTGCTTACACTCAGGCTTGTCCTGGAGGATGTTCAGGCAGAGAAAAAAGGTAGCATCTTGTTTCTGCAGCAAAGCATCTTCTCAGTCACGTCAAGTCCCCATTCAGTGCCAAAACAAATCTAATGTAGCTGCTTCACCCTTTTCTTTGTGATAGCAGCTGCTATGTGGGAGACTGGTCATTTGTCTTTAAATCTCAGGGTCTGCTTTGTAGGGAAGAAGACAGGTTGTTGGTCCTGGTGGGTTTTATAGCCAGTTACAGCTCATCTGCTTTGCAGCCAAACTTCTTATTTTTATGATTGATTCTGTTGCAGTATTTATTTTAATGTGATACTTGTTCCTTCCATTTTCAGTTTTCCTCTTAGCATTTGTGATTTCTATACATTTTTGCTTGCTCTTTTAATTTTTTTCCCCTATATTCAGGTAAATCTGTGATTTTTCTGTTTTCAACAAATTTATCTGTAGTTGTACCCTTGCAAGAATAGTCCTTGCTAGTACAATCTTTTTCTGCTACTCATTTCAGCCACAGGTATACTTGTTCATTAGTCTCCATTTTGACATGAAATTGTATTAGTTCATTGTAATAAGGATAGGATAATCTGGAGACAGGACAATTTCTGTGAAGTATCCTTTGTGGAAGCAATTGAGATTTAAAGGACGGAGCAGTATTGTTGGCTGTTTCTGAAGCATTGTATCACTATTATTATTAGTATAGTATCACTACATTTCATTTTTCATGTTGTTTTTATGCCAAAGTACAGCAAAACAAGATATATGGAAGCACTTGTACGTGTTTTTAGTTATACGTAAATATTTAAAAGTCAGTATTAGGAACTTCGTCAGGTTTTTTGATGACCCACTTTACCTATTGAAGAAGTAGCATCATTATTACTGATCTTGGCTAATCCTTTCTTTGCAGTTTAAATGTTGTGGCGTGGTGTACTTCACAGACTGGCTGGAAATGACAGAATTGGATTGGCCACCTGACTCCTGTTGTGTCAGAGAGTTCCCAGGATGCTCTAAGCAGGCACATCATGAGGATCTCAGTGACCTTTATCAGGAGGTAAGGAGAAAAATTCAGATATATTGGAAGGTTTTGTAAATTCTTTCTGATCCATAATTTTCCAAATTCATCATTTGCAGAGCAATAGAGTAATTTTTTTGTAGAGTAGTTATGTTTATGGGAAGTTTTTATGGTTATTATTTGCTAATGCTGAAGCAGAAAGAGGAGAGAAGGAAGAACAAACCCACCCACCCTTGCCTGGAAGTGAACTGAGTTAGTGGCAATGCTGTTAAAACCTGAGATATGCTTGAATGTTCAAGTGCTTGTTTTATATTGGTTAGGTTGGAGTTCAAATTTGTTCCAGTCCAAAAGTTGTAAATTAGGTGTGGCATAATGTCCAGGCTCCATCCCATCAAACATCGCGTAGGGTAAGTGGAAGAGTACTTTAGTGAAATGTGCAGTGAAGGATGCTTTTGAGAATTCCTTTGGAAGGTGAGAGCTCCCTTGTTAGCAGGTCTCATGTTAGGAAGCAGACAATTTGTTTGTTGTACTCCGAGCATGTGTAGAAATTTGTTGTGAAAATGCTCTTTCTACATTATAGTATGATAATTTAAAAATAATTACAAAAAAGGGCCTTAGAACAAGGCAAGGACCTGCTTGAACTCAAAGTGGGTAAGGGAGGTCATCATGGTAACAAGATACTACTGTTTTTGGGTGAAAATTATAAAAACAAGTAAATACGTGTTTTACTAAAACTCTGTTCTCACAAATACTGTCTAAAGTCACCTTTGTCAGAAAACTAGTTTGTTAGCCACCATTTTTTTAATGCTAGCAGATCTCTGAGGACCTATAATTGTACATTTAGTACAGCAGAATGACCAACAGTCCCAAGTAGTGCAGCAGCAGACAGAAAGCATGGCTCAGTCAAGCAGTTGTGAGGATCTGAGAAGAGGTGCATTCTTCATTGGATTGCTTTTAGAGTAATACAGGGTGCATAGGAAGGAGGATGGATCTTAGAATCATGCTTTCAGATGCTGCAGCATGAACATTTCTCCAATGGATGCTGTAGCTCTGCATTATGGAAGAGTACCCAAAGAACAATTTTATTTTCTCCCAGTCTCAGAGGCTGTTTAAGACCCATTCTTACAAGAATCTGTTGCATGGCTCTTGGTCAGGAGCAACACCTCTGAAGCAGGGGAGGTTTGCCATATAAACAAGCCAAAATGAATATTAGCTATTGCCAGGAAACAATCAAGTTTTGGGGAAATCTAATCTGGATTTTCAATCATCCATTTTAGGAGGCTATATGTTTACACTAGGAAGAGAGAAGATAGAGCTGCCAAAAGGCAGGTACCTCAGAAGGCCAATCTTTGCTAGGAACCTTAAAGACAGTGGTAGAGATAGTTGGCTTTTTTCCCACTTGTAGACCCTCTCTTGCCTTCTGGAAAGGCTCACAGCACTGACATCACTGGTTATGCTTTAGAAGTGTCAGTCTGTGAATGAGAAAGCCATTCAGGCTGGGGCCTGCCAGTCTCTTACACATTTTGAAAAACTAAAAATTGTGGCTCACTCTGCAATAATGGCTGCATTTTGTACTACGGTTGCTACTGCTAATACCATACAGACAAGTCTGTTGTAGAGAGCCTTCAAGGAATATATGGAAGCTGTAGTACATTCCTGAAAAGTCAGAAGTGTGTAAGCAGTGTCACTCAGTGAAAAACTACTCTTTGAGCACAGGAAGCTCAAAAATTTCTGAGAAGTATTAGTCATTGGAATGTAGTGTCCAAAGTGCTAGGTTTTCTTGTGTCACCTCTTTTGCTAACATTTCATGCCTGTGCCATGTTCCAGGAAAATGGTTCATTGAGCACTTCATATGTTCAAGTTCTTGAGGTTCTATTTGGGGAAAATTAATAGCCAAAAATGATTCTTATGTAGGACATAAGGGCTATGTTAAGACCCACTTGATAAAAGAAAGGCTGTATGACTTCTTTTCTCAAAAGAAATCTGAAGGGCACATTTATAGTTCTTCCCCTACTGTACCACAGAGTATTTTGGATGGATTCAACACTTAGCAAAAATTTATTTTTGGTTCTCTACTGCAGAATCCATTCCAAAAAGGGGAAGGCTGTGTTCAGTAGTATCAGCCACAAAAATACTTCATTTTTCTTTGAGATACGTGTTTCTTTCCGTGGCATTTGCCTGTGGGGTGTCTCACAGACTCTTACAGTATGCTTGCTAATAAATTTATTGGTATTATGCAAAACCAGCTTACACTTCCAAGACTAATCTGCCTAACTTCTGCTTTGGAGAACTGAGGGAAAAAAGCTTTTTTAGAAAGTGATTCAAGCCAAACTTGCATAGTCTGGTGGTTTGAGAGGGAGACTGATAAGATTAGCCTCGCTAGCCTAAAATAGGTTTATGTAAATATTTGGCAAGTCTCTTCTGGAGAGACTGAATTCAGAAAAATTCTTTGTAGTACTTCAGAAAACTGAAGTTTGGGTTTGTCTGGGAGTGATAAATTTTTTTTGTAGCTGTGCTGTGATATTTTGCTGGGAACTCAGAACTTTCTATAGTCTAAGTTGTAATGCTTCACAATTTAATTTTTGCAGAAAGAAAGGTGACTTACAATTCTGCTTGAAAGTACTTTTGGCAGTAGTCATATTTTCTCTGCTGGATATTGAAAGCTATTTTTCAATTTCTTGAATTGCTTTTATTCTGATGAGCTTCACCTTTGGTGCAGTTTCATGAAGAGACTGACTTAGAGTATGGTTCTGAGGGAAGTGTGAAGATGATGTTGTGGCCCTGGAGGTTTATTGTGGTCTGAGGACAAGAGGAGCTCTGCCCATCTTGTCATTGGGAGCTGCAGTGTAGCTGCAGCTACACTGGGTGGGAGTTGATAACTTTAAAAAAATATCAAACTTGCATGTTCAATATTTTCTTTTGTTTTCTGGCATAATATTGAGTATACTCAAAATTCATTTAGTTAAATCAATTTTGTTTTGATTTTGGTTTGTCTTAATATTTAATTTTGTAATTTGCTTTAGTATACTTTTGAGTATACTCAAAATTTGGGTATACAAAAGGTTTGTTGAATTTGCTGATGTCTTATCTTTCCTGCTCAGTGAAGTGCCTTATTTCAGTTCAGATTCTTATTCTATTGTGAAGTAAATCAGTAATATATGCTAAATAAGAAATTAATGTTTTTTTCTATTTCAAGACTGAAAGTATAAAGTGGTTGAATCAGGACTTTAATCTGTAGCTTTGTAGGAATCTGAAGCTGATTCTTCTGAATGATTGCTGCAGTTTTATACTATATTTGATTTGTCAACAAGAGCTCCTCCCCATTTAGTGACAAGCTTTTGCTGAGGGAAGTGTATTTATGTACTGTATAATTGCAGGCTGCCAATTATGAAAGTGTCACATAAGCAGAAATAAAATGCTTGAATGTGAAGTTAACAGGGCTGACTGTTTTCTCAGTTTTGAAACTGATTCTGAATGTGTATTAGAGCAGAGCTCTAAGAACATCATTAAATAGAAGAAAGCAGTCTACCTAGACTGAGCATAATTTATCTGTTATGTGTCTGGGTACTGCATGAGATGTAGGCATTAATGTTACTGCTCTCTGTTAGTGGGTGTTTTCTCTAGGCAACAAATGAACTGAATTTGAATATTGCTGTGGTGGAGCATTTTTAATTTGTGACCAGCATGCAGCTTCATCTCTTTAAGTTATCAAAAGTATTAAAATGCAGCCATTTTCTCTGTAATTAACAAATTTGGGCAATGGTTTAACTACAACTACCTTCCAGTTAAAGAGAAGAAGATGCCAATGTGACAGTTTTTGTCCTCCCCCTCAAGTCCAATTACATTGCTTTTGCTACAGCATTGTTTTGACTTTCTTTTGAAATTTCAAAGAATGCATACATGATCCTTTTTCTGTCTTTGCTGCTGTTTGGAAAATGTGAAATGAGCAAAGATATCGAGATCCTATAATTTATTCTGGTACAATTATCATAGTGTACATTAATTTTGTTTAGATCCTTGATGGAAATTTGTTGACTACAGCATGAATATTGTGTGTGTGGCAAAAATTGGACCTTTCACCAAATACATTTAGGAGTGTATCATTTGAAATTGGCTTTGGGGAAATTGGCTTTGGGAATTTAAGTGTGATTGAAAAGTGTTATTTATCATGTCCCATCTTCAGATTCCATCACTTTGATCAATTGCTTTATTTTCTTAGAAAAGCCATAAGAAATATGAAGTGAGAATGTAAATGCAAAAAACAACAATCTCAAGGCAGTGCCTATTTTGATGGGTTCCTGATGTCTGCTTCTGGGACCAGTGCCCATCCAGTTTGTTACTCTGAATTGCCCCTTGATATGTATCTTGCTTTGATATTTGTGTTGTGAAACCTGCAAAGCTTAGAATAGAGAACAAGCATCGTGCAGAGTAGCAGGGGCTCCTCTCTTCGTGGTTTTATGGTCTCTAAGACACGTATTGCCCTTACTGAGAAGCAAGCACTATAACCTGTGCTTGCACTGTTGGCCAGTAGTTCCCAAAGCTGCTACCTCTTTGTGGATCCATTCAGCCTTACAGGTGCTTGGGAGCTTTTCTGAAGCCTTATGTGGTAGTTAGTTGGCCATGTAAGCAGACTGTAGAGCCTGCATTGAAAGTTGAGAAAGGGTTAAATTCCATTTCTGTGAACATCTACTTGTGATGTTTTAACATAGTTTTCATGTTTTCTGATGAGGTTACACAGGTCCATAGATGTTTCCTACAATACTGTTTTAGCTTCAGAGTGTAATAGTATCTGTAGGAAAAGTCTAAAAGTTTAAAATAATTGACAACTTTGAAGATCTTCAATTTAAGCAAAAATGATGATAAAAGAGGACTTTAATGGCTTTTAAACCTCACAAAACCAATTGAGTTTCTTTAACAATTAGTGAGAGTTGGTAGGATCAACTTTTTGGATTTCTTTGGATCAACTTTGAGGGATTTCTGAATTGTAAAATAGCACAGATATCTTGCAGTAAAGTCTCTGTATATGAGAAAACTTCAAGTTGGCAACATGGAAGTGGTTAAAAAGTAGGCAAAATAGTTTTCAAAGTATTTTTTGATGAAAGTGAGAGAGAGATTCTTGGAAGCCAGAAAAGACAATGGGTAAGATGAGCTGCAACCCAAATATTGCTGACTGTTTTTTAATCTATTTTTGTTTTATAGGGATGCGGTAAAAAAATGTACACTTTTTTGAGAGGGACGAAGCAATTGCAAGTGCTGAGATTTCTGGGAATCTCTATCGGAGTAACGCAGATCCTGGCTATGATCCTCACTATTACTTTGCTGTGGGCTCTGTACTATGGCAGAAGGGATCCCAGAGCAGACCAGATCATGGCACTGAAGAGTGACACCTCGCAGGAGCTGTCATGTCATTCCATGGAGCTCCTGAAACCAAGCCTGACCAGGATCTTTGAACATACATCCATGGCAAACAGCTTTAATACACACTTTGAAATGGAAGAGCTATAAGTGATGCAATGAATCTGCAAAGTCACCGAGGATTTTTTGTTTTGTTGTTACTTTTGTTCTGTTCCATCAAATATGCCAAATATACCAAGTCTTCTTATGTGCCAGAAACCAGCTCATGAATGGAAGTGAAGGAGACCAACAGAGAAACACGAGCCTGTTGTCAGCCTCTTAGCCATGTCCTCAGCTGTGAAAGAGTTGATTTTGTGTGTTTGTTTTTTAAACATTCAGTTGGGCACAGCAATACACATTGTCACAAGCTGTATGAAGTGTAAAACACTGACTCAGTCACAGATAGACTGAACCTGTAAGGAAGCATCATGGGAAGGGAAGAGAAACACTCATCTTCTGAAGAAACAAAATATGCTTTGAGCAAACAAAATGTGACTTCAGCTGAAATTGACTTTTAATAAGCCATTTGGAAAATGTCTTAATCAGGGATCTTTGTATGTATAATTGTGTGTTTTCATGTGTGCATGGAAAGCAGAGCTACAATTCAAGTTAATACTTGGGTTTAAAAATTTGCAAGATTTGTAAAAAGGGCAAGATTTTCTTTTATCTAATAAAACCTTTATCTTAGCTTTTGTTCTTAAAGATGTTCTAAAACTTCTATTTTTATCTAACATAATGATTTTTAAATTTTAAATATATTAAACAGGGATTGAAAACAAAACTAGCTGTGGACAATAGACTTTAGTTTTCTGGAGAATTCTTCTTTCAAACAGTTTGTTCTGTGGACTGTTTCTTAGTAAAAAGAAAGAAAACCTTAAACATTCTTTCCAAAATGGGAATCAATATGGGAGTAGCACATATTTAGAGATAAATCTTTTCTCCTGTCCATGATTCCCCTGAAGCTAGAAACAAAAGACTGCAAGAAAAATGCTTACAGTTCTGGATGCTATTGCAATAATTGTAAAAGTACATGAGGAAAAATTTTGATGACTGCTTCACTAAGAGGTCTCTGGTTGCTTAAAATGCCAGCTGGAAACAGATTCAAATGTATTTATTGAGGTGGGGAAAGTGCATTTTACTGTATTTTTATGAACAATATATATGTCATAGGATTATTTTTACAATTGGCCACGCTCTTGCAATATATATTTGTTCCTCTGAGTATAGTAGTTTGTGGCAAATGGGCTTTTTACATAATATGACATTTTAAAAATTCTTTCTGTTTTGGAATTTGTAAAAGAAAAAAGAAAGCAACGTGTGATTTGGTAGACAATAAAATTACTTTTCTCTTAAATTTCATAATTGCTTTTTTATTTTTAGTCCTAGAGTGGGAATGTTTTGGATGTGCATTGGGAGGGTCCTCCTGCTAGTGTGAATTAATTTGACTTGTCTTTACCCATTCCACTCTATTGTGGAGAAACTGCAATGTTAGTGTAATTTTCTTTTTTTTTTCTTTTTTTTTTAATTGCTCCTGAGAAAACTTCTTAAAGGCTTGTGAAATTAAGCTCTTCAGTTGTGTGGGCTGTTTGCTTTTTAGCAGTCTGCTTTTAGGCGTAATTATTTCAAGAGTACTATTGCAAGCAAGATTACCTTTCTGCTTTTGTACTTCTATAGATGCTAATATTGGGAGGTAAAAATAAGATAAAAAGAGAGGCATCCCAACATTTTGCTTGGAGTATCTTTGTCAGGAATGCTTTCTTATGTTCTGCTTGGGAAGCCTTGGCCTGGTGTTACTGCACGGGTGCAGCCGAGTTCCACCCGTGCCACTGCTCAGCCTGGGTACTGCTGTAGCTAAGGGTGAGGTGATACAAGGTGCAGGTGCCTGACAAAGTCTGGATGTAGTAGAGCACCTCCAGGCTTCAGAGTGCTACAGAGACCAGTGGTGCTACAGGTGCATTGAGTTGTTTCTTGCCTCTGTTTAAAAACCAAAACAATAATCTGTACAAACCACAAATGGTGGAATCTTGATTATAGATTACCTTAGTAATGTAAAAAGAAATATAAAATTCCCCTTTTCCAGGAAACCTCAGCTCTTAAAAAGTTTTACCTGAGGAATGTTTGTGGAAGCTCCCTTAGCCATGCTTCAAATATTCCTAGTCTTTCCATACAAGGATTTTTCAGACTATCATGGGGGTTACCTGTGTATCTTCTTGTGTCTGGATTAGAGTTCATCAAGGAACAAATACGGCAAGCCAAGCTAGGGAGATGTGTTGAGATTTAGTGATACTTAAAGCCCAGGTAATTTGGTTTTGAGCTGTGTGGGTGCTGAGGAAGCTGAGGTGTAGTCAGGTTTCTTTAACAGCAGAGGAATTGCTTTGGGGAGGCCTCCTTTGACGCAGAACCAACCTCCCAAAGCAGTGTTTATGGACCTCCACGACAATTTGCAGTCAGGAAAACTTCACTTGGGCTTGGCTACCCAAATCCTGAGCCCAATCTATATTCTGGGAAAGAATCTTTCTATTTTTGAGTATTTAACCACGTTTGCAGAAATAGGTCTCATCTGTAAATTGGAACACTAAGAATTTTTTCTTTGCTCAGGCTATGAGATGCCTGTTTTTCTAGGGCTTCTTCAAAGAGCCTTACAATTAATTGACTTGGCTGCAATGTGCCTGCTCTTCCTGTAGAGCTTTAGAGTCTGTAGGAGAGAGGCTGCTTGGCAAGACAGGAACATTTAGAGATACTTGAGATACTTCCTCTTACTTTCTTTTTTCCTCAAGTTTTACAGGAGTACTTGGAGGAGGATGGTGTGGTGTTTCTCTGTGGCATGAAGCATAATGAACTAAATCTTGTTGCAGCAAACAACCACAGAGATGCTTCTTAACATTTTTCACAGAGCACTCAAGGACTGCAGCTGTATCAGAAAAAGGGGTCACTTCATGCCGGCACCAAGTTTTGTGTTCAGCCCAGTGACTATACCGAGTCTGTGGGACTGCCTGTTGCTCTGGGGCTGAGCATGCTTTTAGGAGGCAAAAATCACTTTCTGGTCCTTGGATAAGGTATTGATTCATCAGCCAACAGCTTGTATGACAAGATTTTTGGAAGGAAAGAGCTGTATTTTCTTCTTTATAGCTTTTCATTTTGTAAAAGTATAAATGAATATAAGGGAATAGATAAAGAATAGTTAAAAGAGAGGCTGTTGGTCACAACAGCTATATAGTTAAATATGGTGGAGGAAGGGATTTACAAATAGCTTTTAAAGTTTATTGCAAAAGCATTGTATTTGGTCTCAGAGCATGGTGTTAGTAATGCTAAGATTTCAAGCTGAGTCCTCATATAGACCATTCACTTAAGAGTTGTACTTGATCCTTATGTGTCACTTTCACTCAGAATATTCTGTGATTCTGTAAACTATGCAGAAAAGCACAGTTTATTAAAATCTTACAACATTGAAATACCAAGAGTTTGCGTGGCACAGTAGTGGGGAGGCTACAGGGTGATTTCTGTCAGAAGCTGAGAAGTTTCCCGTGTCTGACAGAGCCAGATCCAAGCAGCTCCAGCACGGACCCACTGCTGGCCAAGGCCGAGCCCTTCAGTGGCAGTGGCAACACCTCTGGGGTAGCTGTTTAAGAATTAGAAAAAGTGGTTGTGGCATCAAGAAGTGCAGCTGGAGAGGAGTGAGAGGAACTGCTCTGCAGATGCCAAGGTCAGTGAAGAAGGAAGGGCTGGAGGTGTTCTAAGCACCAGAGCAGAGATTCCCCTGCGGCCCATGGTGCCACAGGCTGTGTCCCTGCAGCCTGTGGAGGTCCATGGTGGAGCAGAGACCCACAGCACAGCAGGTGGATGCCTGAAGGGAGCTGTGACCCTGTGCATAACCCTGGAGCAGGCTTCTGGCAGGACCTGTGGAGAGAGGAGCCCACTCTGGAGCAGGTCTGCTGGCAGGTGTGTTTGACCCTGTGGGGGACCCACAGAGGGCTTAGAGCACGTTCATGAAGAACTGCAGTCCATGGGAAGGACTGTGCTTGGAGAAGTTTGTGGAGAACCATTTCCCATGGAGGGGACCCCATACTGGAGCAGGTAAAGCATGTGAGGAGCCCTTCCTGGGAGGAGGAAGGAGCATCAGAAAAGACATGATGAACTGATCACAGACCACATTTCCTGCCTCCCTGCACCTCTGAGGAGGAGGTAGAAAATTCAGGAATAAAGTTGAGCTTGGAAAGCAGGGAAGGATAGGGGAAAGCTGGTTTTATTTTTTATTACCCTATTTGGATTTTATTTGTAATAAATTGTTTAATAATTTGTGTAATAAATTATTTGTAAAGTGAAGTCCGTTCTTCCTATGACAGCAGTCAGTGAGTGATCTCCTGCCTTTATCCTAGCCTAAGATATATTATTTTGTTATAATTCTCTTCCCTGCCCAGCTGAGAAGGGAACTGATAGAATGACTTTGGTGGACATCTGGCATCCAGCCACCACAAGTATTGCATTTAATTAATGCAAAATGCTATTGTTGAAGTGAGATTATATCTAAAACTTTCCAACTTGTGTATGATTGACTACTTCCTGTTAAAAAAATGGTGTCTTAAACTTTTGAGAATTTTTATAATTGACTTCCTTTTTATTCAGCACTCCCCCAATTCAGTTGTTCCTTGTGCGTAGATACTGTAAACAAGTAGACAACTAGATGATATAGACAGGTAGGAAACTAGTCTGGATAATTCCATGTATCTTCTGGACATTGCCAGTCAATACATAGTGTTCACTTCTGACACTCCTACTCTTTTAGCCACATAAGTCCCATCAGCTGATGGATCCTCTAGAGCCGGTGATAGTCCTAAAATATTCCCATAGTCAGTTGTAAAATAAAGCCCTGGTGGGCCTCAGATGCAGCAAAGAGAGCTTATAACCTCCTAAGCACCCCCTGCCCAAAACTTAATGATCCTGTGACTTCAGTTATTTGTCCTCCTTCATGAAGATCAGTTTCCTCTCTGAAGGCTCCCTGCTTCTCTCTGCAGCAACTGAGGCTGCATCATGTTCTCTGCTGTGAAAAGCCTTCTCTTGGTGTTCAGTGTGCTTCCACCAAGAGTATATCCATGACTTCAAAATGTAAAGTCTACATTTTCAGTTTGTCTTCTGTCACTATTTTATGAGTGGACAGTTCTCAAAAATGCTCTGGGATGGTTCACAGAGAGGTGTTAGTTTTATCTTTCCCCACCACCCAGAGCAGTGAGTTTCTTGCAGAGGCAACCATGGCAACCATATGTGCCAGTGCTGGTCAGCATCATCTGCACCGAGTTGTCCTTTATTAGTGGTCCATTGTGTGTTGTTACCCACTCCTATGCCACAAAAAGAGTTTGTCACTTCTCTGTGCACTAGTATTTTATCAAGGGAATTTGATGCTAGGTATGAGGAAACTGTAGGTTGAGAAGTTCAGCAGAGCAGTTTGGTTTTTGGATGTACATAAGGGACATTTTTTAAAGTACAGATAAAAGAAGTGGAGTTCATACTGATGGAAGTAATGCTACAGCTTTCTCTGCTGTTGCAGGCTGGGAAGGGAAAGGTGATGGCTGCTCCTCCGGAGAAGGGCAGTGTAGTGGATCTGTGGCATCTTGGTCTTGATGGCTCTAGTATGCTTTAGATAGATCTTGCCTGGAATTACTGTCTAGGACATTTGCTGAATTCAGATTAAGTGTTCCTTCCAAATTATTGGAGGGGAAAGAAAACGTTTCATGAAGAAGTTATTGCAAAACCAGGTTGACCCATTCAAGCATGCAGATGTTTTATTTAAATATTCCTCAAATGTCTATTTATTCAGCATAACTGAATTATGCTGCCTTCTGAAATACGATATATGACTGTCAAACAAAATTGTCAAAACAACAGCCTTGGTTTCTTTGTATGATACACAGAAATAATTACATTTCATGTACAGTACAGATGCATTTTACACAGTCATCAACAGTCATTCACTACCAAAACAGCATTTAAATCACCTAAAACACCAAAAAAATGTGTTTCCCAAATTGAGAATAAATTAATGGTTTTGCGTGTGACATATGGAAATAGGAGACAGGACTGGAATTCTGAAAAATCTTACTAAATTATTTCTTAAGCTGCATTTTAAAAATGAAAATACAAGTTGCTTCAGGGGTATAACTGTTATGCAAGTGTATTGCTGTAATGCGTTCTTTCTAGTGCCTATGAACAGGAGAATAAAGAGCTTTTAAAGACACATGGCCTGATGGAGTCAGTAGGTTTCCTGGGTTGTGTGTAGTCTGTACCAAAGTAGGTTTAGTAACTGCCCCTTTGCATTATTTATCTGATATAACTAGTCATGAAGTACCATGTGACAAAAAGAAGTTGTTGCAGTTTTCTGACATCAAGGCAGTTTTAATATCAATAACTGGCAAAAGGTGGGGCCCAAGTATGAGTAACCATGTGTAGGAGTAGGATGCAAGTAAAAACTCTGATGTGTTCTGCCTCTCCTTTAAATCCATTAAAGTTTATGTAACCTACCAGCTCCAGCAGATCTGCTGCAGGGTGGAAGAGAGGGCAGTGCAGGGTAATGGACTTGGGCAGGGATGCTCAGGAGCACCCTTCCTCTGGCTCAGAGCACAGCCTGTGCTTCTGCTCTCTGATGCTTGAAAGAAATGGAGAAGCTCAGTTTACAATGATTTACAAATCCTTTTGATTTGAAAAAAACCTGGAAAGTTAATTGCAAGTTAACCAAGAATACATTAACTTCAGAATAAGTGAATGATAAGATAAAAGAGTAACAAATGGCATTATTTACTCTTTTTACTTGCAGTTTAGTTCTAATGTGTGATGCTGTATTTTGGTGTATATACTGTAGCATGATAGTCTATCATCTGCTTTTCACTGTTGACAGGTAGAGAGAAAGACCAGTATTTATGTGCAAGAAAAAGTGTATCATCAGCAAGTTTCAGTTTTCAGTGGGTATTTTAATGTAAATTTTCAGGTCAGTAGAATGCTAGCAAATACTATACTGAAACATACACTACTCAAACTATTAAATAACTGTGTTAATCATTTATTGTAATGGCATCTAATGCACTGAGCGTTTTGATTTATATGCATATTTTATTTTGCAGACATGCAGTTATTTCTGATCCAGTGTTTTTGATGTATATATGTATGCATTGATATGCACATATTTTGTGTATATTTGATGTGTATGATGTATGGTATGTCATGAATATAAGAAGCATTATGATAACATCTATTGCACTCTCATGAAGAAAAATTACACTTTTTTATTGGAAAGGTTTCTGATAATATCAATGTCTTTTATAAATGAAGGCAACGAGCCTTAACATGTAAAGCCTATTAGCTTTTAGGCCTGCCCATGTAGGCAAATTCCAATTGAAATCAATTACATTTTTATAGCTTAGGTACTCAATCCATTATTCTATCATCATTCTTAAGTATTTGAATATTTTTCACACAATATAAATTCTTGAACAAGTTTTAAGATGCAAGTTTACAGATAATTACAAGAAGAATTTAGCTATCATTTTTACTGAATGTCTTACAGTTGTTTTCCAGTGTAGCTAATACTCTGGATGCTGCAGAATGTAAGAAAGGAACATTTGGAGACAAGTGTTAGCTGATCCCCAAAACACCTTTGTGGTAATTTTAATTCAAATAGGAGTGCTCCTGTAGCAGTAAACTGTGGCAAGAAGTTTGTTCTGAAAATACAGAAGTAGACAAGTAGAAGAATGGACTGTTGATTCATCAGTGTCCTTGAAATCCCAAATGATAAGTTATGTTGGAGTGGGCAACAAAGTGTCAAATAGACAACAGTGAACAAAAGGAGCAATGACTGAATAGCAATTTGTGGTGCACAGTTTGGCTGTATGATTATTTAAATGGTTGCCATTAGAAGTTTATAGTGTAGATGAAGTTGTGTAGAATACCTTAAAAAAAAAAATCCTGATTCCTGATACAACAGGTGTACAATGACTTATTGCAGTTGTAACAGTACCTAGGAAGCAAGATAAAACAATAGTAAATATTGAACTAACTGAACACTTTTAGTTCACTAATGAGTGTTTGAGTAAGAAATACTGCATTTTTCAAAGGGAAGTTATTTGTACAACTACCATGGAACATTAACAATCAGCTTGTTGTAAGTGCACAGAAATGCCCCTTTCTACAGTATTATTTTATCATGCCTAATCTGAAAAACAACAAAAGTAAACTGAGATCACAGCTTCAAATAATTTCAGCATGCATTATGGTTGTAGTTCTTTCAGTCAGTACAAACATATTCATATGAGCATTTTTTCATTGGTTTTTTGACAGCTCTTCAACAAGTTTGTGGTTTATTAACAGGGAAAAAAGGACATGTTATCAAAATGTTTCTTGTTGTTTTGCATTCAGCAGGAACATAGGTTTCTATTTTTTCATTTGTGTTTTTTTCTAAAAAGAGCTTTCGTGATAAGAAGAAGCATCAATGGGGACATTTCATTGTGCTCATATAGTAAGTCAGGATGGTCACAGAAGATTCCACCGCGCGTCAGTTCGGACAGGGGATTAGAAACTCCTTTTGGTTCACACCCTACGACACCAAAACCCACCAAGTTTGTTTCTCCTGAACCTCTTGCTCTAAGGCCACTGGCACACTCATCAAGGGTCGTTGTCTTTGTCAGCTCTCTCATTCCTCATGACTCATTTTTCACTGCTCGAGCTCAGCTTGCAAGTGGTCTTTATGCTAATTTATAAATAATTCCTTGTTTTATAATGCAGATACTCTGACAATGTTTCCTCCTGAATACTCAGGAGAGTCTGGCCTATCATCTCCTTCAGGTGTGGTGACTGGAGGTGTTGGGATGCTGATTATTGCTGTAGTGACGTAAGGCTGCTCACAGTTTAGTTTAACGCACTCTTCCACTTTGGCATTTAAGCTGGAACGGCTGGAGAAAAAAACAAAAATCCATGAAGAATGAAAGTCCATGTTACCACAAACCTCTTGAGCCTGATTCCTCTCCCTCAGCCAGCCATCTCCATCATGCCCCACTGGAGAGCTCCAAGTTCTGGAGAGCAGCACCACCCCACTGCCCTGTACCCCAGCAGCAGGCGGTCCATGGCTATGCTCATGTCCATGTCCCTTTCTCCCTTCCTTCCCACCATTTCAGCCCTTCTCAGCCAATCACCTGTGTTTCTGAACAGGGGAAGCATTGCAAAGTTAGCATAGCCAAGTTGCTTACTATGCAGGAAAGCAGAAACTAAGGGCCAGTCCCAGTCTCCTGCATATTCCTCAATGCCATGCTTATTTAAGGGCATTTGGATATCAGGAATAATTTCTTCACTAAAATGGCTGTCAGACATTGGAACAAGCTGCCAAGGGAAGTGGTTTAATCACTACTCTTGGAAATGCTCAAAAGGAATGTAGATGTGGCTCTTGGAAATGTGGTGAACATGGTGGTGCCAAGTTAATAATTGGCTTCAATGATATTGGAGGTCTTTTCCAGCCCTAGTGGTTCTGTGATTCTGTGTGTATTCTGTTTCCTTAATAGTAAGCCACTCTATTATATGCACTAACTGAGTTTGTTTTAATATGTTTGTGGAGTTGCTGCAGTACCTCTCCCTTCCAAAAGACTTGAAAAACTCAGACTATTTCAAGGTGAAACTCTGGCATTTTGTGCTTGTGTTTTTGTTTTCTAGAATAAAGCTGGTGCTTTTTGTTTCTATATACATGACATCTGGAAGGATGGTGCAGGCAAGTCCTCTAGCAGAAAAAGAATGAATCCAGGCAGAGTATTTCCTGAAAAACTAAGATAGATTGAAGCTTTGTGCTGGCCAGGAGGTTTCATAGCATAACAGCTGAGAAACTTCAGTAGTTCCAAGAGTTCTAAGCTGTTGGATTGTTCATGGAAATGAAATCCAAATGTAGTAATTATACAAAGGAAGCTACTCAAAATGTAGCTTAAGAAGACAATCTCTATAGCAACTTGTACTGAAAAGACTTCTTTGATAAAGAGTAGCATGTGTGAGATCAACAGAAAACGCTTCTGCATCTCCTGAGACCTTTTCTATGTTTTCAGAGTTGATATTTGGATGTATGTGAAAGCCAGATACTTTACTTTTCAGAGTTCAGGGACATTCAGTGAATTAGACTCTTAAACTGCAGTTTCTTCACTTAAGTGATAACTCCTCAAACTAGAAAATAACATTTTTCTTATCCATTTCATATTTTTTTGTTTAGAAGAGTCTTCCTTATGACTATTACACTTAGGACTCTGGGAATCAATTTTATTTCTCTGCTCTGCAGAAATGCAAGGAAGTCTCATTTCCTATGCCTCTGGATCAAGAAGGGACAGACAGAACCCTTGCTCATCTCGTATATCTGAATTTTACAATTTTCTATGTGAAACTTTTCTTCTTATGCCTTGTCCATGGCATATAATATTTGGTGCTCTATTTTATTTGGGGTCCCTGGATGCTGTTTGCTGCAGATAGGGCATGGTAGTTTGTGAGGAGGGTCTGAGAGGGCAGGAATAGATAGAGAAAGAGATTACTCTATTATTTTGGATTAAGCTTGAAGCAAAGGAAGCACAGAATGTTTCAGTACCAGTACCCATGGGTATGGGTATAGATGAGTATTGGACTCTCACCTTTAGCCTCACCGCCTGCCTATGGAGACCACAACGCCTTTGCATCTCTTCCCTAGCAGAGCCAGGGGCCTCAACTCTCAGTGTGCTGATGCACATGAAGTACCTGTTAGACAAAGGCGTCCTCTCCACACATCTGATCTGGATGGTGCTGAGCTCCTGCACGCTGCCGGGGCGGCTGCCGGTGATGGTGGTGTTTGGGATGCGGTACGTCTTTTTATGTCTCCGTGAGCAGCAAGTGCTGGTCACGCCTTGTTGAGATGAAAGAGAGGGGCTGTGGCTCGGGGGTCTGTTCACTGTGGAAACCTCCATGCAGCTCTCTTCGTAGAGTTGCTCATCCACAAACTCGTGGTTCTAGCCCAGAGGAATCCAGCAAAGGGACAAAGCACACGCAGAAAGATAATTGAAGTGAACGTATTAATCGTGATTGTATAACAGCTTAAATTGACACAACTGAATAAACTGGGAAAGTTAGCTTATTCTTGATTATAGTGTTTAGCCCATATTAGTCTGGGCTGAATACCAATACAAATGTAAACACTGGAACAAAATTAACAAGAAAATGTTAATCCAAATTATTTTGCAAAGTAGCATGTGGTTGAAATGTAGTTTGCATTATAAATATCTTTATAATCTTTGAAGTGCCACAAAAAAGAGGATTATGTTTATTAATAAAATGCAAGTGGTGCTTATGTAAACACTCTAAATGTCAATTGAAAATAAATAAGATTTATTATATTGAACTATAGTATAATAAAATTCATTAATATATCCCAGATACATTTATAAGATTTCCTTTTGAATTACATGTTAGAAACAGGATTTGAAACATTTTTTGAAGTATGCATCTAGAAAAAAAAAATTACACTATCTAGAAACAAAAATACTTAAACAAATAGAATTTTTGATTAGAGGAGATGAGATAGTTATTTAAAACCATCCAAAAAGTTCCTAATTACTTTAGATGGATGTATCAAAAGCAGTTTAGAGGACTGAGCATTTTAGTTAAATGAAGTCCTCTTTATTCATGCAGTCTTCACTTAATCCCAGCAAAGACAGTAGTTTTGTAGGGTGGTCACAAAGATAAATCCAAAATCACTCAATTAGCCAGTTTACATTAATTCAGCAGCTGGTTAGGGAGTATTTCACACCCATCTAGCCACAATTTCCACATTTTTTGTGTGTGTGCAAAAGAGTGTGAAATAGTTGTGTTGCTTATGGTGGCAAGGGAGGGGAGGAGATGCAGGGGAATGGGAGAAGTTTTCATACTCATTTAAAACTAAGCAGAGATTGAGATATATTTGCATGCTCTTTGAGAAAGCCTCTTTTTTCAAGAAAACTCTTTCCATTTACTGCTGGAATTCATTTGTGTATCTATCCAAAGAATGTTTTAGGGGAATTGTTTAAAGAGCATTTTCTGTATTGTTTTACACTCTACTCAGTCTTACATCAAATTTGTCAGCTTGTTGCATTTTTCTGTGTTTGAATGAGGTAAATTATTCTTCCCCTAAAAAATTTTGCTCTAATTGGATAGGTGCTTATGTTTTTCAGACTTTCCATATGGGGCCAATATAAAATATGTGAACAACGTAAAGAGAGTAACAACTTGCCAAGTGTTTGTGAGAAGTGGAAATATCTTTACAGGCATAACATTTTTATTTCCATTTCTTCTGTTCATCTTCACTTAGATATAAATTTGTGTGAATCAAGAGGTGTTGAAGAATGCAAATTTCAAGTGATAAGGAAAAAAGTACTTGCTTGATAAAAGACTTTTTTAAGGCACGTCAGTCACAATCAAGATTTTGAACATGGTCACACAGTAGGCATAAAATTCAGAGAGAAAAGTAACCTAATTGGTCTAATGAAATTATGTTATGGGGCTTTCAGTATGTTTGCCAATAACTCTGTTATTTTTATGATTAAAAGTAGTTTTGTGCTTCCTAAAACTTTTATGGAGCAACGATTGAAGAGTTTTATTGACTGAACTTTTAATATAGAGTGGAAACATTTTGAAATACTATAATGGCACAAGTTAATTGATTTAATATACCTATTAATTAACTATTCTTAAATTAGCCAAAAGTAATTTGTAAAATATATTTTTTATTGCAATTAGTTTCATTATTAATGTAATCATGACAGAATTCCATAACATTGCCCACTCTGCATTTCTGATGATGGGTGAGATCTTATCCTATTGACTTTTCAGTGACAGAAAAGAGAAAATATGCCTTTTCTTGGTATCATGATGCTTATACAAAGGATAGTGACAGTCTTAAGAAGACACACCACCCTTCCTGTTCTACAATGAACCAGAAACTTGACAGATTCCAAATGCTGAAAGCCCAGAATGTCAAGTTCCCACAAAAATTATAAGAATGTATAATCTCCAGAATAAAACTTGGAACTGTTGCATATATTTTTGTGTTGATATATCATAGGAACTCAGGACTAGTAGCAGGACCCAACAGAAGGAAAAAAGAATGTAGATTCACGAAACAAGATAATACTTGCTTTATAGACTTCATTTTTAAGAAAAATTTAGAAAATGAAAAGTTTTACAGATTCCACCATTATGATTAGACCAAAGATGAAACTTCAGGAGGAAGGAGCTGAATTCAGCTCCTATGAAATGAATAGAAATTTTTTCCCATGATTTCTATGACAGTTTAAAAAGACCTGTGTTTATTACTCAAACCTTTAAGTATGTTTGCAATATTCAATTGTGGGAAAATTTTAAACGCCAATTGCTGTTATCAGGTTCTGGTACAAAATGTCTCAAAGATGTTTCAAGAGGACGCAGTAAGAATGTTAGCAAAAAAACCCATGGTATGCTTGAATAGGAAGTGAGATATTCTATCCTACAGCACATTTTCTAAAATTAATACTTCTGAATTAAGAATGGAGGAGACATAAGCGCAAAAAGCATATGGGTGACGTATTGCTACGTGACGTAACAACAGGGCCCTTTTATTTAAAGGAAATGCTGTCAAAAGGAGAACATTAAATTCCCCACATACATATGTCAGGTTTTAATTTATTAAAATTTGACAATGTTTGTTGTGAGAAAAATTTTAAATCTTTTTTATTTGTTTTGGGGGGGATGTGTTTGTTGGGTTTTTTTGAGAAAAAGTGGAAAGACTTTCAGAGTGATCTCCATCAAACACAGCAGAAGCTATATCTCTCTGTTATTTATATGTATTTGGTATAACGTCTTAAAATAAGATAAAATGGCTTTTCTTCCCAGCTAACTCCTTCAATATAAAGGTTCATTAATTAGAAGAGATTACTAGAAACATTCAAAACTAGGCTGATGTTGCAATTCACAGGAAAACACAGTTCTCTTTTCTTACCGTAGTTTTTTCCAGGCAGTGAAGCAGGTGGTGGTGCTGTGTTTCAAAGGAAGAGCCAGATTTGCCAACAAAGGCCTGTTCTTCTTCATTGGAGGACTGTTGATACATAGAACTCTGTATTATTCTCAGTTTTGAACAAGAGAGTTCTTATCCAAATATTTGATCAGAACTAATCTGGATTGTACATGGTAGCATACCTGCAGTGCTTTGTCTACCAAGTATAACGAAAATTACATTGCAGCTTAATTTTTTTGGCTTTTTTTTTTAAATCAAACTATTTTATTTCCTTCCCCTTCAACTCTTTTTAAATCATTTCATCTTAGGTCTTTTATGCACGGCTAAAATAGTACAATTTACAAGTGCAATCAACACATAAGCTTTGAATGTTGCATCGACACATGCTTAAAATTTTAATCAATTTAAGTAACAGTAAAATATTTGTTTTTCCTGAGAATTTGACACATTTGAATAAAACTAAAAATGGTTGTTCTCCCAGGATAATTTCATAGCGCTAAAGAATTTGTGGTATTGCTGCTTACACAAAAATTCATGTCAGTGATCCCAGTCTACTGGGTTTAGAAAGCATATAGCAAATGTTACAGACATAGAATGAAGAATTAAGTAGAAAGCATCCACTGTTTATTAATTGCTTTCATAATTATTCACTAGAAAGCAAAAACCTAAATAGGGGAGGAAGTGGGATAATAGAAAAGAATACAATTCAACCTTGGGATATTTGAAATCTGCATGGTAATTAAGCTATTTGGTGTCTTTTTAATTCAAATATTTGAGCTCTTTCAAGCAGAAGAGGAAACAAGGGCTCTGACTGCTCATCTTTTGTGCTAGACAGGATAGATGGACAGACAGCCACTTCCTTCTCTTCTGGCTATAGGTTAAAGTATCTGGCTGTTTAACACGTATTGAACAGAAAGAGCATAGAGGAATAAAAGCCTTCCTGTATCCCTCAGGGAGCTGCCTAAATGCCAGAAAACGGCAGGGATTAAAACCCACTCTGTCTGCAGTCTTTCTCAGCTGGGTTCAGCTTTGAGCCGCCAAGGGACTGTCTTCCAGCGGATTCCAGTCCCAGCTGCTGGTCCTGGCTTCCTTGGCAGGGTGAGCAGGGAATTTGCTTCAGGTAATATTAGATTACAATGCTTTTGAGGTAATCACCAAGATTGTCTTTAAACCCAAGTAGGTGCTTTGAATACTGTGTAAACAGTATTCAAGAGCTTCCTTTTCCTTTACTGACAATGAAACCTGGTTTTGTCACCCATGTTCTACCTGTTTAAAGACAAGTGAGATAAATGCACACCCACCTCCTAAGAGGCAAATGCTCTGCACTTTCCTTAACGAGTTCTTCTGCAGGATCTAACTCCAAAAATGTGGGTTATGTTGAATCCAGCATTTCTATCTGGAAATTTCCCTCATCTCTTAATACCCCACCATCGATTCTCACAAGTTTCCTTTAACAGTAGTAATTGTCTAGTTTATCCTTCCTTAATCTACCTCTGAAGAAAACATTGCCCGAAGCCCCAAGGTGACTTGCCCTGGTGATAAGTAGAATAAACTACTGCTGAGCTGTCATTAAGTGGTTACTCCAGAGGTGGGGGAACACAAACATTACCTGCTGCAGCTGGTTACTCAGCAAGCCATTTCGTTTGCTCTGCATGTAGGCATTAGCGCTCCCACTCTTTGCTGCACGGATTCGAGCAAGCCTGGCTTTCTGTGTAAACAGACAAAACAAAGAGTGTCATTTGTACTCATAGTCATTACCCTGTTTATCTAAAACTGCTAATTGGAATCAGCTGCTTATGAATACCAATCTCACAGTGACTGACAGACTGCACTGCATTCATCTTCCAGGTAGCGCAAATCACAAGTGCCTTCCAATTTGAAATACATATGATAGAATTTTTTATTTGTTTGCATATATCAGCTACTAAGAACACTGACTTTGGAGAAGGGATTAGACAGATGAGTATGGAAGTACTTACTTTCTTTTTCTTTTTGCATTGCTGCTACTGCCACTACTTATGTCTTGTGGGGCAGAAACATGGATATCCATTTCAGTTGCTATTGCAGTGAAAATCTCTTTAAAGGGGAATAAACAGTTCAGAAAAAATGTAATATTGCAACATCTATGAGTGGGTTTTTCAGAGTCTTCTGAAATGTGATAGTGCTTTTATGCTGTCTCCCAGCTAAGCTCTTGAATATTTGCCAGGCCATTTTAGAATCAAAGAATGGTTTGGGTTGGAAGGGGCCTTAAAGGTCATCTAGTTCCAAACCCCCACCAAGGACAGAGATGCCATGCACTACATCAGATTGCTCAGGGCCCCATCCAGCCTGGCCTTGGACACTTCCAAGGATGAGGCATCCACAACTTCACTGACAACCTGTTCCTGTGCCTCAGCACCCCTTTAGTAAAGAATCTCTTTCCAATATTTAATATAAACCTGCCCTCTTTCAATTTAAAACCATTGCATTTTGTCGTGTCACTATCTGCCTGTATAAGAAGTCTCTCTCCCTCCTTTTTTTAACCCCCTTTAAAGTCCTGGAAGATTGCTCTAAAGTCTCTCCAGAGACATATCTTCTCCAGGCTGAACAACACCAGCTATCTCAGCCTGTCTTCATAGCAGAGATGCTTCTGCCCTTAGATTATCTCTGTGGCCCTCCTTTGGACCTGCTCTAACAGGTCCATGTCTTTCTTGTGTTGAGGACTCCAGAGCTGGATGCAGTACTCTAGGTGGGGTCTCACCAGGGCAGAGTAGAGTGGGAGAACCACCTCTCTTGCCCTCCTGCCCATGCTGCTTTTGATGCAGGATGTGGTTGGTTGGCTTTCTGGGCTATACACAGTGCTGGCTCATGTTCAACTTTTCATTCATGAGGATTCTCATGTTCTTCTCCACAGGGCTTCTCTTAATTCCTTCCTCTGCCAGCCTATAGTCATACATGGAATTGTCCTGACCCAGGTGCAAGAACCTTGCACTTGAAATTTTCGATTTTCATGAAGATCTCATGGACCTACTTCTCAGATTTGTCCAGGTGCCTCTGGATGGCAGCTCTTCCTTCTGTTGTGTCAACAGCATTGCTCATCTGCAAACTTGTTGAGGGTTACCTGCAAACTTGTGTCATCTGCAAACTTGCTGAGGGTCACCTGATCTCACTGCTGGTGTCAGTGATGTATACTGAAGGGCACTGGTCCCAAGACAAAGCCCTGAAAGATACCACTCCTCACTGGCCTCCACCTACCTCTTCATGTCTGTCAATAAAACCAGACTTAATAATAAAAATATGATAATACTTATCATATTTGGTCATAGACTATTCAAAAACTTTGTTTTTTCAGAGACTGCAGGTATCAATTACTGAGAGAAATTTCTCTCTTAAATTACTGATTTCTCAGGTGAGCCTCATTGCTTGTGAAGGTGACTTCATCCAGAATAGAAGGAAGCTCATGAATGACAGACATCTTGCATCCACTGAATTTTGTACTACATATAGAATACAGAATTAGGGGAAATCATGAAGAATATCAACCATCATTAATGTGGAAAACAGAAGCTTTTGTGGGACTACTAGGATTGCATCCTGGTTCTGTATTTTTTGTGGCTGGTTACAAGTATAAGATGGAATCTGGGTTTATCTTCATGGTTAGATTTCTGATTCTGAAACCCAAATGGATCAGCAGCATCTGGAATAAAATGGCTGCTGAAGCACAGAAGGAAATAAAGGACTTGAAAATCCAACTTCGATATATTACCAGAGATTCTTATATCTGATATTTACTCAGTTGACATTTTCAAAAAATAGAGAGTATTTTCCCCACTTCTCCAAATTTCTGTGACATTAAATGTCAGTATGTGCTTAGAGAGGGATGCAACCCGGTCACTGCAGCCACCAGATCTTTCTGGCATGATTAATAATTAACTGACTTAGCTCAACACCACATTTCTTTGCACTCACAGCCTCAAACTCACAGATCTTCTCAAGAGCAAGCCAAGAAATTTGACAGCAGGTTACATGGCTGAAATCTGGCTTACACTATGTCATGCATTGATTATCACTTAATTGGTCTGAAAGAAAATAAAGTAATGCTCTGCATGTGTGCATCCTTGAGACAAAAAGCTCACATGAGAGGCTATTGACTAATTTTGTGATATATTGCCCATTTTAGGATAACACATTTGTTTGTGCACTTTCCTGGTGAACACAGCTTTTCCAGCAATGCAGTTAATGCATCTTATTTTAGGGGTGAGAAAAGGGGTCCCCAGGAGCAACCAGTGTGGGGAACTGTTACAGCTCCCACCCTCCTGGTTCACTTGGCTCTTAGGTGCACATCCAAGGCTACTGGCATGGTTAGGGCTCAGTTCTCAGGGTTAGCAATTAAAAAGTCCCTTGGGCAGGCAGAAAATAAGTTGCTTTCAAAGTGGTGCTCCTGTGATGCAGCCCCAACGTGCTGGGTTGAAGGATGGGGGAAGGAGTTTTACCTGCACCACAGAATGGTCATGGGCTGGGACAAGAGCACTTGTTTGTGTTCATAAATAGATAAAAGTTAGGAGCTCGAGATGCTTTGGAAATGCCTTTAGAGAATGCAGCGTGGAGTCCCATAAATAAGTGATTTCAGTCACAAATGTTTTAGCTGTGGTACTTTTCTGCTCTTTATACAGGGAGATTCATTAAATTTAATGAACAGACATTTAACATACATTAGTTCTGTTTTTCCTTTTAGCATGCATATTCATTTTCTCTTTAGTGATTGAAGTAATAATTATGGTGCAGCAACATTTAATAAATAAATATGACAAACATAACAGTCCATCAGACTATCTTAATATATCAAAGTGCTATGACACATATAATATGAAGGTTGTCTTTTCTATGGGAAGATTTAAAATTGCTTTTCAAGTATGAATTTATTGCATCTTAGAAAGCTTTTGTGAGCTATAAAGTAATGTGTACATCCTTCTAGCTGAGACTCACTCAGATGGCATGAATTTATATCATTTACCAAAGAGAAGACAGTAAATCTGTTACCAAGAGAGGAAGCAGATATTGTGGCCTCCATGTTTATACTTCAGCTTACAGAAAATACTGGAGAAACTGGAGGTGTTTACAGATCTGTTAAAGTGATAAGATTTATTTTCAGTGCTTCTGCCTGATTTATATATGAGCCTGCAGCATGAGCAGTCTAGTGACTTCTCACATTTCCTATCAAGGCATCATTAAAAGCTCATGTCATCTGCAGGATTTTAAAGGCTGTGTGCTGGGGATAGAACTCCCATGAAAGGCATCAAATGATGTGATGACATCAGAAAAACTGTGGTTACTGAAGTACTGTATTTTCCTTTAGTCTGCATTTTCTGTCATGTATGATAGAATGGGAGTGACAACTGCCCCTTTCAACCACTGCAAAGCCCTTCCTAATCCTAATTTTCTTTCACAGAGTATGTAGAGAAAAAGAAAAAGAAAGTATTAAGTTCTCCTGAAGTAGATGATATCTTTGCTGTGAAGATTTCCTGAGTATGAAACTTTGATTTTGTTAATTTTTACATGATCTAAAACTAAGCAAACGTAGATGAAATATAGTTCTTTTACATATTCTAATGAAATTCCACCCTAATCACCTCCATCTTCCTAAGAAGTTTGATGACCAGCTCTCTTTTTTGCCACATCCCTGTATTTGTACTGAACTTCTCTTTTAAATGCATGTCTTTCTTTTTTCCAGCTTTGAATTTTACAGCATAGATTTGGATCCTTGTCTACCATTGCATTCATAAAGGGAATTCACTGTTATTCAACAACAGTTAGCTCTGTCAGTTTTAGAAATATAAACATTCATTTTCACAAGGTTTTAAGTAGTGCTAAATGTAGCACTGTGGGGTATTTAGAACATCCAGCTTTGAACACTCAGATGCCCTCAGCTGTCTAGCTATTTTAAAAGAATGATTTTATCAGGAAGACTTTAGGACAAGACTTGCTATGGTACTGGAATCATTTATGGCAAGGTTCTCTTCAACTTGCTATGCAAGAAGCCAGGGTAGCCCAGGTAATTTAGTACTTAACTCCTGTTGTCTCCCGTTGCTCTCCAGGGTACATAATTATCTTACTATGGAAACTCAAAAGTTATTAATTACTCAGCTTTTAGTTATTATTGCTTAATAATTTTGTACATTTAAAATATTACAGTTCCTTCACAGTCTTTCTGTGTGCACAGCTTTTGGTCAGGACAGAGGTGGTTTCCTTCACAGGAGGTGGTATGGGGCTGTATTTTGGATTTGTGCTGAAAACAGTTTTTATAATTCAGGGACGTTTTAGTTGCTGCTGCAAAGTGCTTGCACAGAGCCAAGGCCTTTTCTGCTCCTCCAAGTACCCCACTGATGAGGCTGGGGGTGGACAAAGAGTTAGGGGGGCAAAAATGAGACAGCTGACCCCAGCAGACCAGAGGGTTTTTGCACACCATATGGCGTCATGTCAGCAATAAAGCTGGATGCTGGTGGGCACTAGCAGGGGCTGCCGTGCCTCTGGGACAGGCTTGGTGCTGAGAAATTGTTTTCTTTTGTATCACTTTTTTTCCCCCTGAGTTTGCTTCCCTTCCTCCCTTTCTGGAGGTTTCTTTCCCTTCCTTATAAAAAGATTAAGCTGTCTTTATCCTCATCTACAAACTTCTGCATTTTTACCTTTCTGATTTTCACCCCATCCTTCTGGGGAGGACAAAGAGAGTGAGCAGCAGAGTGGGCTTTATCTGCCTGCCTGTGCTGAACCACAACACAGTGGCTTCTAGAGCAAGGATGAGAATTGTCCAAAATATCAGTTAAATTGTTATTTATGTAATTTTTTTTGGTGTGGTCTTTCATAAATCCACGGTGTGTGGTTTTTTTTAAGCGAAAAAAATCATGCCCCTATTTCATGCTCTGATTTTCTAATTTTCAGTAATTGCAAATGATTGATTTCATATTAGTTGATCATAATTTGTGTGACATCAATATGTAATAGAAAAGAAAATGCTGTTTACTTTGCACATTAATGGATATGGAATTAAATAAGGTTCATATATTTCTTGAATGGTGCCTTACCTTCACACTCTATTCAAATTACTGTTCAATAAACATGAGTTCTACATGCTTTTTCTTTGCTAAACTCAAAATCTTGGATAAGTTACTGTTATGTTCCTGCAATACTCCTGATATTAATCGCCCGTCTTATATAAAGAAGTCAAAATGGCTAGCAGGGTTTCCTGTTGCAAACACTCAGTTCTAGACTACCAGATGCTGTTAAGCACTTGTTGAAGTCTATCCTAGAGCTATTTATAATTAGCTAGTAACTGATTATTCATAACTTGACAGAAAAATTCATCATGTACAATTAATAAATAACAAAGCCAAGCCAATCTTCAGGATATATTTTGCATTGTGAAGGCAAAAGACCATGCTTGCATGAAAGATTCAGGCTGAATTCTATGTCTAAAGTCAAGTTTTAGAGCTGATGATGGTTGTTTGGCTGTTCTGTTAAAGCATTATGCAAGGTTAGTCTAGGTGTAAAGTGCCTGACCAACTAATATTAAGGCTCTTTTGTTCCTCAGGTAATGAACAGCTCTGGGCAGATGTACCTGGGCTCAGGCACTTGTTGGCTAAGAGGACACATGGCTCTTGCCTTCCAAAGACACGCATGGAAAACAGAAAAGGCACATAGCAAGGGTGCTTCTTCATTCAGGATTATAATTGGTATTGCAGTATGCTGGCATGGACCTTTGGGTCCATGCTGCCATGGGGTGGCCAGACACCCATTCCAAGAGGGAAGCTGTGCCTCCTCTTGTCTCCTCCCTGGGCTAGTAGTCATCCCAGGGAATATGACGCTGTGAGTGTCTTGTCAAGCCTTAGCTCTTGCTCCTATCACATACAGAATAGGAAATGGTATCTAACCATGCCTAAACCTTCCCTTCCCTTCCCTTCCCTTCC
>VWYI01014373.1:0-49856 GCA_013399455.1 Anthoscopus minutus | reverse complement strand
TGAATATATTTATAAATGAATAAACTTCATTTCAGGCAAGTACAGGGTACAATCTGAATGAGGAAAAAAACAAACAAAAACCCCAATATTAGAAAAAAGAAGGCACTGTCTTTAGAGAAATGAGAAAATGGGCACAAAACATGAAGATAATTCTCATCCCAGCTCCGTTTACTACTGCATAAAAATCTGAAATCTCCCACCTTGAAATCACACCACATTCAATTTACAACTTGGCCAGACTAAATGATGTTCATGAACAAGAAAAGGCCATTCTGTGTTTGTATCAATAACTGAAACACTCCCTGTCACACAGGTCCAATGATACTTCCTCACTTCCCCTCTCAATCTCTCACATTTTAATTCTGTTTCTGTTGCTACCTCTCCCTTTAACTTACAGCATTTTAAGTCCTACATCCTTCCATGTTACATGAGTTACTGGCTTCAACAGATAAAGTAAAAAATTACATTTTGGCATCATTTAGGTAGGTGTTACATAATCTAGTTCCAAAAGTTAAATGAGGGTAGAGTAGAAAGCATTCCTGAAAAAACTTATTTAATTTTATTTACTTATTTATATGGGTAAATAGCCCTGTAACTACCACACAAATCTGCAGTTAGTAATGAGATAGTTGCAGAAACCTGAAGTTGTTTTTGGAAAGACTTTATGTGGGCTATAAAATACAATATGCAATATAGTATTTATCCAAGTACATCTCAGACAAGAGAAAAGAATAAGTGTAGGTCTGCAAAAGAAAATATTTCTCTTAATTTGGCTGCTACCAGTATCCTGAATATGTATATTCCTTTCAGAGCAAGCACTTGGGCAGTTTAGGGAAAAAAACAGCTATTTAATTTGACCCAGAAGATGGAACCATGAGGAGGAGTGAATAGGGGGATACCTCATTCCCCCCAAAAAATGCTAAGACTAGGTACAAATAAGCTTCTGACATAGGTGGAGCAAAGACCAGTATGCCCACAGCAGAGAGGAATAAGAGGCAAGATGCACAAAAACAATCAGGCTTCACAGAAGATGAAAAAAAAAAAAATTTCTCAGGGATCAGACAGGATCACCTATAATTTGCTGCAACCCAGGGAGCCTCCAAAAGTCACTGAGATAAGACCAGGACTGAAAGTAAAACCCATGAAGACACAGTTGGTGAGGGGAAGATGTGCTGTGTTCTGTTTCACTCAGCTGATGCATTTCTCTCTGCTTTACTTATCTTGTTATAAAAATAGGTTTTCATCAGAATAAGAAATATGTTTTGAAGACCTTTTTGCATATGCCCACTTTAAGGCAGAACAATACCAAAGTAATGATCAACCCAAGAGTCCCATCAGAATAAGAAAACATGTTGTGTGTTCAGCATTTACATTGCTCAGAAAGTTATTAGTCCTGAGCTATTAGAAATGTCATGATATTTCACTATGAAAATAAAACTTTGCAGTTTATTCTACTATGTCATATTTTAACAAAGTGGAAAGAATAATGTTATTAGAAATTCTTAAAACATACTTTTTTTTTGTTTTGCCTTCATAGCCAAGTTTCCCAATTTAGCATACTCTCAAAACAACAGTCAGACAAAGCCCATCACAAGGTTAGGTATCTTGTGATATCTATCCTTGTGGCTAGAAATTAGACATTCAGATTGTTAGCTTCCACATGCAAAACACTACATAAAAGTGTGCTTAAGAACAAAATAATCTTGATATTTTAGAACTGTAAGATACAGATCTAACCACACAGCGGGAGTGGTTAGCATATTACATAGATGTATTGTTAGAAACTGCTAGTGGTTAGCATATTACATTGCTTATTACACAGATGCACTGTGACAAAACTGTCTATGTCTGTGCAGAGTAATAGAGAGGCTTCGTGCTTCGATATTTCTATTCTTCCCCACGCTTCATAATACTATGGAATAGGCAAAGGATTCAGAGTTAATCCCCAAAAATAGTTCCACCAAAAAGCATGCACTGCTGTTTGGATGACTGCAGCTATTTTATCATCCCTAAGGAGGGCAGAAAAATACATGTGTGCTTTTAAAACAGAGATACAGTAAACCAGACTGACTGGTTTGCCTGTACATTTACATTAAAATATTGTTCATCTTTAGGTCCTAACTAAACATTTTTTAAAGCCATCTCTTATAAAAACCCCAAACCCACAAATCACCAAGTGTTTTGACAGGACCAGGGAGTGAGTCCCAGTGAACACCAAGCTGAATATGAGGCAGCAAAGTGCTGCTGTTGAGACAAAGAAGGCAAACGCTATCCCAGGCAGAAGGTGGAAGCCTGAAATCCTTCCCTTCTACTGAGCACTACTGAGGCCAGCCCTGAAGTGCCGAGTCTTGTTCTGGACCCCTCAGTGCAAGGATGACATGGACATACTGGAGAGGGTCCAGCAAAGGGCCACAACGATGAAGGGATGGAAATATCTCTTCTATGAGGAAAGGCTGAGAAAGCAGAGTGTTTTCAGGCTTGAGAAAAAAAGGCTCAGGGGGATGTCATTAGAATATGTAAATTCCAGAAGGGAGGGTGCACAGATGACAGAGCCGAACACTTTCCAGCGCAGCCAGGATCAAAAGCAATGGGAACAAACTGAAATGTAGGAGCCTCTGTCTGAACATCACGAAAAAACTTTGTTACTGTGAGGATCTAGCAGTCACAGGTTGCCCTGAGTGGCTGTGGAGCTCCCCTCTCTGGAAGACATTTAAAAGCCATCTGGATATGGCATTGGGCACTAGATGTCCCTGCATGAACAAGGGGTTGGACCAGTTGACATCAAGAGGTCCCTTTCAATCTCATCTGTTCTGTGATTCTGTGATACATAGAGGATTCTTTCTATATGTTTGTCATTTTAGGCCATGTCTATTATAAAGTAATTTCTCTACAGGCGAAATTTACTCTTTAGGCACTAGAATTTTCTCACTGAATTTCTCTACCATGCTCCTTTTCCCTGGTAGGGCTTTGTTAAAATGTTGTCAAATGTAGGATTGCAGAGATCAGACATTAAGAGGCCTTTGCTGACTGCTGAATGTCACTTGAAATCTATGTGTACATAAATCCTGTAAAAGGTACTCTGCCTTTATTTTATATATGTGAGCAAAAGAGGAGCAGGTGAGGGACTTTAAACCTATTTCAGTGAAAGAGAGGCACATAAAAGATAGATAAATGACATACAGAGAAGGTGAACATGATGTAGGAAATTAATTATGGATCTGCAAGGAAAAGCAATGCACTTCTGTTTTAGTTCAGTCTCAAACTAAAAGCTTATTCATTTGTGGAACAGAAAGATGTAGAAAAGGTCAAATTGAACGATCCAATTTTTAAACCACTAAGATACTTACTAGTAAGTGTACCACATGCAAGAATAGTGAAATCTTCACTGGTACTGCACAGTGATTAAGAACCTAGCAGATCCTTTCTTTCCAGTTGGTGTCTGACTCTGCCATGCACACACATGCTCAGATGTTATATAACAAATCAGCCACGTGGTAGTTCCCATGTTGAAAGAAAGCAAGCATTAAAGCTTGCAAGCCTTACATGCAATAACTTTGATAAGAAGCCAGATAAAGACATTCTTTACAGAATGTAGCCCCTTCCCTCTATCTAATACCATGCTTAAAAACATTTTTGGCTTTTTAAATGCCTGTGTGACTTTGGAGGAGACTCTTAGTGCCAAAACTATGTCTAAGGTGCCTCACAAAAATGTTTCTCTCACTCAGCAAAAATAATTTGGAAGTGCTCTGGAATAGACCAATCAGAACACTTATTTTTGAGGGAGGCATACAAGTCAGAATAATTTTGGAATATGACTAGGCAATGAATATGTTTTAAGCCCTTTAAATACATTAAGTTCTAACGAATACGTGTTTTGTTACAGCTGTATGTTTCACAAATATAGCTGTATTTCCCACAAGTAAATTTATGCCTATTCAAAAGTATCATGTGTTTAAATTTTCATTTTGGAAACGCAGGCAAAATTCACATTTTCTACTTTTTTTCTGTGAAAAACACATATTGCAGACAGATGACAACATGAGGCACCACTGTAGCAGATCAGGTGGCAGGAAAGGGGCATCAATGAAATCACAAGATAGGTCCTTTATGGTGGAGCCTTCCTCATGTTCTAAGTTCTGTCCTTCAGGCTCACACAGGCAGTCAGCTTCAGCTGCATGTGATGCTATATCCTCGAGTGGGAGAGCCCATGGTAAAAAATATAGCATTTGGCAATCTTCCTTTAGACCTACTCATATGGACTAAAATCAGAGGCACTTACTTTTTAAAATAAAATGAATTGCACAGTAAGCCAATATTTGAAATATGTGGGGTTTTCTCCATTATATCCTAATTTTTTAAAGAAAATTTAATGTCTTTCTACAGAAGTAGTTTAAGCTGTGTACGGAAGCTCCTGGCTCTCAGTATCAACTTTTTTTTCCCCTAGCCTTTTAAGAAATTATTCCAAATCAAGGTAGGAAACTGTGGAAAAAGTATTTTAACTTCTGAAGGGAACATCTCTGCATGCAAGTTCCACTGTAGTAAAAGCCAAGATGCATTTCTTTTAAATGTAAAGTCCATTTCTACTGGTATAGATTGCCTGTGCAGTTATGTTAACTAGAACAGTATTTTGCCAGCTTTAATCACATTGAAAAGCTCACAGTACCTGATACTTTACTTTAAAATCTAGATGCAACAGCCAATGAAAAGTCTCCTGTGTTTGAAAAAAAAAAGAAAAAAATCCATTGAAATGCTTTGAAATAATTCTTTTTTGTTCAGCACCAGAATTTCCAACACCTACTGCAAAGCAGTTCACTTGCATTCTAAAGGGCACTTCAAAGCCTTTCCAAAACTCCCACTGAAACTGTGCGCCATCCTTTGCTTTCTCCCCCTACCTCAACTCATAACTGTTCAGGAAAACAACAGCAATGCCATTAGAGCTCACTAGAAGATTAAGTTTTTAGGGACTGGGAGAGAGAAAATAGAAGGAAGTAAAAAAATTCTTAAAGCACTGTGGAATTTTTTTGTTTCCTTTTAAATTCAGGGTTTCTGGGTACTTAAGGAATAATAGCTGTGGGGGTAATTATCACTGCTTCTAGAACATTCACACGTGTGTGGAAGAAATAAGGATGTGGGTTTTTTTCCAGTTATTAGTATTTTCAGCTAGAATGGAAAAAGATTCTGCATGTAAGTAACCAGGTGTCTTCTGGCGTTTCTGTAGAAATGAGGATCACTGACATGTCATTTTTTCCCATCTAAATGGGAAAAAGCATTGCTGGAAGATCACAGCAGAAAAAAGAACATATCCATGTAAGTACTTTCAAATAATGTTTTACTAAGCCTGCAGAAAAGGACCCCATATGTTGCTTTACCTACACAGCAGAAACGTGTCAGCCTGTGGGAGCAGGCCAGGGAACCGTCAACATGTTTTCCTCACTGACACTACCACACAGCCAACTCTGTGCTCAAATTTACCTGTACACAGGCAGTGCTCTCCAGATATTTATACAGAGCCTTGAGACATACCTACCAACCAGCCTGCAAAACATCAGTCAGCAGCTAGAAAGATCTCTTGTCCTAACAAAAATATAAGGAAAACAAAAAAATCCTAGGGGAGCACCCCACCGGGCACCAAATTAAAGAGGGCGACAAGCAGGTATCATTCCCTCCAAAGGCTAACCCCACTGATGGCTTATTTAAGCACTTAGATGGAAGAGATAATGAGGCTTTGAAGTCCTGTTCAAACCCTGTGAAAAGGCAAAATTTAGGGAACAAATTATCTAAATCAGCTTGAAAAACCAAACAGAATGTCTTCATAGGTTGTGTACTTTGAGAAGATGCAAAGCATTAGGAATAGGCAAACGATGCCTTAGAATGACAGGTGAGCACCTGCCAATTAACTTACTTGACCGATAACAGCTCTCTTGCCCTTATCAGTAGGTCAGGTTTATTGTGTGATTTTAGTCACCTTCACTTGTGGAGACCCTGAGGGGCATTCCCTAGGTTAGGGGGACAGAAGAAGCTTCCCTCAAGAAGTTGTTAAGACCCCATTGTCTCCTTCCCCTGCTCCTATGTCTGTTCCTATGCCCCTGAGCCACTCCCTCCCTATTCCCTGACTGACCCTGATATTTGTACTGCCCCGAGACCAGGATCACCCCCGGCCCCTGGGGAGAGAAAAACAGAGACTCTCGAGATGTGGGTGCTCAGGGACTGTGAACATCTCACCGCGCGGCTGAATTAAACAGCTGTGGATATTAAGCAAAGGCCCCTTTTTCTTTTTTACCTTGGACTTTACTAGCAGATATTCAGGCTGCAACATTCACAGACCAGCAAAATTTCTAATTTAATGCACTCAAAGACACTTGCATATAGACGTAGTACTTTGGCTTCCATGGAGTAGACCGTCTCTAGGCCCACCCCCACCCCTGTGCAGTCCCTTTTATTCGAAAGGGTCAAAAGACAGCTGACAGAAATCACTATAAAGATATCTTTGAGACCCTACAGTCAACCAAAACAATTATTATTAACCACACTGCTTCTAAGTAGAGCCTGTTTTCAGCACATCTTTGCAGGTTCTGTCCGAGGTAGTGCATTTACTACATCACAATTCTCAGTTTAAGGCACCATCCTCACAGTTCACCTTCTGTTTGAACTTCTCCTAGACCGCCTTAAGTTTATACCATTTTTTTAGGACTCCACAAATCCTCCCACATCTTTCCTTCTCTTTGTCCCCAAAGGGTTTTCATATGTTTGAAAATACCGGAAAATATCTCTCCGACTTGGTGCCCAGCTCCTTCCCTCACACACCCGCGCGACCTCCCCTTAAAGGAGCAGCGGCATAGAGGAGCGAACTTCCCAGCGGTGCAGGGCGGCAGGAGGACGGCGATCCCGGGCTCAGAGCCCAGTCCACACGGCACATTGTGCAGCCTGTTGTCCCCGGCCGCGCCAGGCCTTGTCCCCGCGGCACGGACCAGCACTGTGCCCCAAACGGGCAACAGCTCACAGCAGCTGCTTCCCAGGTCCTGCAACAACACTGTCAGCAGAAAGTGAAATAAGGAGCTGAGGTTTGTACAGAAATGTTCCGAAGCTGTTCACAGGGTCGTCTACCAGCCCCTCAGCTGTGGTAAAGGTGGAGAGAAACATTCTGGAAGGGAGCAGTTATCCCCGGGCTTCCCTGTCCTTCCCCCCTGAACACTAAAGTTACCTCCTACTCCGCTTCACCTCGAGCAGCTGCACAGCAGCTGAATGCAGAAAGCAGAGCAGGGCTGCGAGAAGCAGCTGCATAACTTGCATCTGAGCTCCAGCCCCGCTTCTTCTCGGAGTGCCTGCCGTGGTGGTGAGGGTGAAGGAAGCCAGAGGCATGGCTCCATGCCGCAAGGAGGGCCTGCCGGGGACCACGGGCATGGAAGGAGGCTGCAGGCGCTAGGAGCAGGTAGGGGAGCTGGTCCGCAGCTCCTGTGGGCCTTCGGCAGGCCCTTGCTTGTGCGTAAGAAGCTTCAGCAGTCCTCGAAGGCAGACTTGGTCTGCCAAAATGGGGAAATGTAAAGAAAGATTTAAAAACTCAGAAGCATGTGGCATCCCTAAGGACTCCTTGGAAATCCAAATGGTAACTTTTAATGAATGGAGTTGGCAGTGTGGCTGGTTGCAGGTTTACAGTGCTTGCATAGTTTTCACAGGTGATTGGTGTTTCATGTTTTCCCACATGGATCTGTGGTGAAAGGGTGTGCCCTTCTCCATGTCTCTGATGCCATGTGCCAGTAGTAGCTCATCAGTGTGTATTTCAGTTTGCTGCAACTGTACCTCATATGTTGGTTTATGTATTGTATGAGAGGTTACAGCTCCTTACAACACTGGGACAAAAGTAAGGAGGCATTTCCTACTAGGACCCAAATTTAAAGAGGCCTTCATTAACACATGCTTTCTTGTTGCAGCCAAACCCTGCATATCCTACCCCTGCCCATGAGTTGTAATGGGTTAAGAGTATGCCTTTCATCTGACCATGCATTATCCTACTGCTTCTTACACCCAGCATCAAAGGCACTTCAGAGAAAATAATTTGAATCACAGAATCATGAAATGGGCTGAGTTGGAAAGGATCTTAAAGATCATCTAGTTCCAAGCTCTCCTGCCACAGGCAGGGACACTTTCCACTAGACCAGGTTGCTTGATGTCCCATCCAACCTGGCCCTGAATGCTTCCAGAGATGAGGTATCCACAGCTTCTCTGGACAACCTGTTCCAGTGCCTCACCACTCTCACAATAAAGAATTTTATCTTAGTATCTAATCTAAACCTACTCTATTGCAGTTTGAAACCATTTTCCCTTGTCCTGTCACTACATGCCCTTGTAAATTGTCTCCATTTTTGTTGTAGGATCCTTTCAGGTAATGGAAGGCCTCAGTTAGACCACTTTAAAGCCTTCTCTTTTCCAGGCTGAACAATTTCAATTCTTGCAGCCTTTCCTGATAGTGGAGGTGCTTTGTCCCTCTGATAATCTTGGTGATCTGCTCTGAACTCAATTCAACAGATCCATGTCTTTCCTGTGCTGGGGACCCCAGAGCTGGATGCAGCACTCATGGTGGGGGTCTCATGAGAAGGATGATTTCACACCCTAGAAAAAGATACCATCATTCAGTAAGGTTCACTGAATATTCAGAAGGATCCATTGGCAATTCTGAATTTTAGAGAGTACCTTAGATTTAATTTTCCAGTGTAAAGGCCTTGATTCAAAGCTTTGCTAAGTTTAATACAATCTTTTTTTTCTAGCAGGCACAGGATTAGTTTAGCTCTTAATTTAGCTGACTGACCATCCTGATGTCAGGTCACAGATCCAATTTAATTCTGCCTTCCACTTTCCCTACTTAATCCCCTCATTTGTGAATATTTCCAGCAATCAGGAGTTAGATATTCCTGTTTGCGGTGAGCTGTTGTAGGCTGTATGCCAGGGTCCCACCAAGCAGCCCTACTATTCACCCTCCTCAAGTGGACAGGAGGGAGAGAAAGTAGAACAAAAGACTCGGGGTCAAGATAGGGACAGGAAGATCATTCAACAATTGCCATCACAGACAAATGGACTCATCCTCATACAATTTATTACCAATTGTTCTGTTTTAATCCCAGCTATCTACTAAGCCCCACAGTCACTTGCTCACTACCCACCTGTGGAATGGGGGGAAAGATTTGGTAGGGTAAATATCTTAACACATCCAAAAGATGCTCAGATAAACAGTGTTAACAAATTTCACTTAGCTCTATTCATATAGTCAGAGGTTTACCAGTGTTTACTTATAATTCAAATCAGATACCAAATTCAGGTAACATGTAGTGGTAATTAATTATGTATGCAGTTTGACTCACATAGAACTCTTTTGGCTTAATTGTTGAACCATAGCTCTGTCCATTTTTTTTTTCTCACTCTATGGGAAAAGCAACCAAATTTTTTATCACAAAAGCTAGAAACCATTGCCACAGAATACCAGCTGCAAAAGCAGTGAGTGAAAGAAAGCAGTCCTTTTTGAAGTCAGTAACATTTTGAAAATTAGTAAGAGAATTTCTAACATTAGTATCTTGGTTTTGATACGTTAAATGAATTGTCATTTTCTTTCGTTTTTCCTTTGATTTCCATCTGCAAAGTGTAACAGATATCAAATAAAGGAACAGTGGTCTCTTTTCTGAGTCTATATTCAGTGAATCGTAGTCAGCTCTTATAAATGAGCAATATTAATCAATACTAGGAGGGAATGAAGCAACACAGTAGCTGTATCTTGCAGCAAAATGCGAGGGTTATTATGTCTAGGCAGGATGCACAAGATCAAAGCATTCTGAGAAAAGGGAATGTGGCAGTTTTAGTTGCACAGTGTCTAAAGGCTGTTTGTGTTGTGCTGCTGATTTTTATATATGCCCAAGTCAGTAAAGTCAGTATAATTTTATACCATTTATTCACTCAGTAACATCTGACTTACTGCTTTGGTCATTCTGCCAGGCATTGGCATAATTTTTCACAACAAAAGAATGATGGAGGTCATATCAGCCAAGTGCAGATAGTATTTTCATTTTTAAGGTGGAAAGCAGTAGGTCTGAAGTAAGATGTTCTGTGAAAAAGACTATTTGATACTTAAAACAACTACTCCTAAATTTCCCTTTTGGCTCTGGCCCTCATATTTGAATTTCTTTGGTGATGGAAGCAGCCGTAAAAGTGGCCTGGTAGGAAAGTGACAAATACTGAACAAAAGAAGCAATCTGCTGAAAAATACTGACATCTTTGAAAAGTGGCCACTTTCAAGTGCAGCCAGGGTACATAGAAGCCAGAGATACCAGGGATAAGCACATACCCTAGGGATTCTAATGGCAATTTTGAGTCTGATAAGGTGGAAAATCACCTAGCTCTGAAAGAGCAAAAACCACTATCATATAATGGCTGTTACAGGCAAAAAGATGACAATTAATGGTTGCTCAAAGTAGGATATCCTACACTATCTCAGTGTTATAAGAAGGACCTATTTTTTTATTCAAAATGGAGCCTCTTGCTGTCTGAGAACTTCGTAGTTGAGTCCCACATGAACTCTCTATCAGCCTTTGGGCTCTCACTGGGAACACCTGCTGGACTCCAGGCTCTATAACATGGATCAGTTTTGAAGTGAGACTATTACCTTATTGGTTCAGTCTGTCCTCCCCTTTTTTGGGGTGACTAGTTCCCTCTGGGATCCCTCCTCCCCCTTTTTAGATAGTGTGGTCCCTTCTGAAATCTGTCCAATTCGCTTCTTACCGTTATTATATATATATTCTTATAGGTAACCTATCAAATCTGCTGTTACACTGCTGGTATGTTTGCTCCACTAATGGTAAGTTGTAGTAACCTGTAGTAACCTGTGTTTGGTTATTGCTATTACTGGTTATACTGCAATATTGATTCATATAATATTATTGATTGATACTAATTATTGATTGCTGACAGTAATTTTTAATGGCTTGTGTATATATATAGATACTCATTTTTACATGGATTTCATTAATGACATGATTTCCCAGTAGCAATGTGTGTGGTATTTGTGGTAATAAAGGAGAGAAATTTAGAGGATAAAGCCTTCATGTTGTGTATTACAGGACCCTATGAACCTATGGTTGCAATGCTACACACCCAAAGGCCAGGTAACCCTTTAGGTTGAGATGTTTGGGAAAATCACTTCATGTCCTATGGTCCTTCCCTGTTAAATTGTTCAAGTTAAAACTGTGTAGACTTCCAACTTTCTAAGTCTTCCTTCCTGACTTCCTGTATGAGAAAGGGACGAAAATTTTCATTGTGCCATCTATAGAGAAGAACTAGTAGAGGATAGTTTTAATACTAGACCTTATAATTTACATTTTGACCCATTCCTTTACAGAAGGCAGTACTTCACATGGAGAGACTTCAGATGTCTCTCTTCTGGAACAGAAATGTGTACTGACATTTTTCTGTCTACCATAAAAACATCAGCCGTGTAGAATGACCTGCATATAACATTTTCATTTCCCAAGAGAGGAAACAGAGAAACAAATACAACATCTCTATTAAATATTGATAAAACCCAAGGAATAATATTTGCTGTCAAGAATAAAATATTCCTAAGGTAAGAGTGGAATAAGATAAGTTTATACGTGCAAGTAATGTGTAAAGTCCTTCTCTTCTGGTCAAAGATTTTTTTTCTGCCAGTTTAATTATAATGTCATTGATCAGATTACAGTGATTTCTTTTGAAAGAAATATGACTGTGCTAATGTTCTATCAGAATAACAGTATTCAAAGCTCATATATTTATCATATGTTAAGAGAAGGTATGGTGTTTTTTTAATATCTTTCATCTTCATTAAGTATTGAAAAGAATTAATTTTATTATTCAGAAACCTCTTTCCTACACTTGTTCACATGAGTTTTCTTCTGTACAAACCAGTCTAATAATGGAGCCAGTGATGTTTTACCTCTTCGTTTGTCTCAAATTTCAGGAACTGTGGTCCAGAAGATGATGCAGTAGCTGGTGAGAAGTTTATGCTTGGGTTATTTTTGAGGACTTGCTGCAGTAAATTTTCTTGTTGCTGTTTCCCCTCTTTCAATTGTCTGATATTTCAAGCAGTTTGGGGCAGATGGATTCTATCATGTTTCTGTAATCCCTGGTACAATTAGGATTTCATGTTATTTTATATATGTAATAGAATTTTAAAGTTAAAAAACACAAGTCAGGTAGAGGCAAGCTATTTTATATTTTAAACTTGATCATGGCATACTAGTGTAAAAACTCATGTGGGTATAAGATGAATACATTGTATGAACCATTAGATCTTCTTGGTACACGCCTATGGAATTTGCAAGTCTGTGTGTTTGTGTGAAAAGTACAGAATCAAAGAAGCTGTAAAGACTGGGATCCACAGGACATGATAAAACTGTAAGTGTCCATCTTGAGAAGCAGAGAGACATTGAAACCAATTGGAATTATCACAGAAGGTTTTAAAAAGTATCAAGTATGCATAACCAGTGTGAGAAAAGTTCTTTCCTTTTGATAACTGTAATAGATTTAGTACTTTGTTTTTCATTAGCATTTTACTGTAAAGAATTTCTTTATTGCATAAAGGAATGTAACCTTAAAGGCTAATTTTAGCCAAGGCAGGCTTTCCTCCCAAGGCTCTATTAACATATGGTTCTTCTGAAGGGCAGTCCAGAGCCTACTTCATGTGCTTTGCATTAGCTTACTGAAGGAACCTTTCTCTGTCCATTGACTCAGCCCTGGTAAAAATAAGTTAGGCAGAGCTCTGCAATGTAAGTTTAGTCTCCAGTAAATACATGGAAAACCCTGTTAACATTCAGACTATGATTCAGAACAACTCTTTTTAGGTCATATTGTTTATGAAAATTTTTACTGAGTTTTCACAGCTTGATAACAAAGACATGCTCTTGGAATCAGCCATCTCCCACCCCCTGCAAATGTTATGATGTTCTGCAGATCTTATAGACACTAATACTGGGCCTCAGATCTTTTGCCATCTGCTTTACTATCCATTTTTCAACAGAGTCTGAAGCACATCAGCAGTATTTGATTGCTATCTGCTGTGTAATTGCAGTGGTCCTGATAGCAACCAGTAAATGCCACTGCCTCATAATCTTTTCACTGACACTCCATTCACAAAAAGCTAAGCAGAAGGAGCTTCTTGGAATCACAACCAGATTTATCTCGGTTATAAGAGTTTATCCCCTTATAAGAAGGAAAAATTGCTGAAAGACATGTATTATTCTAATTTTGTATGACTACCTCACCTAGGAAAATCTTTAAAATAAAAGAATGGCATACATAGCAGTGCCCTACTGGACATGACATTACCCTGTGGCAAGAGATACTTATTATCTCAGAGTACCTTTCCCAGGAAGCTCTTCAAGATAAAGCAGTAATATCCATTGCAATTATGTAATTATGTTACCTTGATTATAGGCACTTTGATCCACTAAGAAGACTCAGAACACAGGTAAACACTTGGTTGGGCATGTACTTCTGATGATTACAAGTCTTTCATTGATGCCACATGCATGAAAATCTATTTATATATGTTGTGGTAATATACATGTGGCACCTCTGAATATAGGACTGGCACGACCTCTTATATATAGACTGGGGAATTTATTAATATGAGATTTATTCAGTTTTTTCTTGCATTGACTGCACACGAATAGACTCAGACATGAAGAATATTTTCACACTGGAGAGAGCTTTCAGATACGAAGTTAACTTGCTTCAAGCTGTACATGGAACTGGAACACTCTTTCCCATCTTCAGTCAACAGATAATGTCATCATGAGATCATACAATTTCATTTTCAGAAGAGCAAAAGAAACACGTTCTAGAGTAAAGTCTCTTCTTCTAGAATCTTGTCAGAAATTCTGTGATAACTGTTAGAGAGCAGATGTGATGAGATAAGCTCTCTTTTTCTTCTGTAACCTTTCTGCTGCACATTTGAGCACTGCCCTTACCTATGATTAGAATTACTTTGCACTATCGCAATACAAGATAGTGCAATTTTAAAGCAACTGAAAATGCAAGATAAAATAAAACAAAAATAGACAGATACAATCAGGCAAATTACAGAATATTTGCACATGATCCCACAATTTTGTGAAAACATTTTGCCTAACTGTATATGTGAATCACAGAATTTTTAGTTATCTTGCTTAATATGTTTCCAGCCATTGTAAGACTGCTTCCAGTCTTTGTCCTTAGCTACAATTGTGATGTTAGTCTAATAGTAGTTAATATAGTGAGGCTAATTGATACAGGAACAATTACCTTGATTAAACAACTTAGGCATTGCATGCTTGCTTTGCAAGATAAATATTCCTGGGACAAACCACTCTTCATTTCTTTTTACTGGATCTTCCAACTCTGAAATCATGTGCCAGCCTCTAATTTAGGCAACCACTAATCAGGCAGAAGTGCATTTATGAGTTGAACCTAGATTGATCAATGCACATCACATGTCAGTTGAGTTTGTACTATGGATGTTAACTTGAACATTTATGTGCCTTTCTCCTCCTTTTATCACTAGCTGAATTTAGATGCTGGGTTTTACTGCAGGATAAAGCAAGGAACAGCAACCCATTCTAAAATACCCATGTAGAAATAAAGTTAACCCAAACCAGAATTGCAGTCTGACTGCATGGATAACAATAAAGCTGTTGGACCATAACTGTACATGTTTTGCAGCAACAGAAACCCCCGGTTTGCCTAATACTCATTTAAAAATGAATGTATTGTTTAAAAAGTTTGCAAGGCTCTCTACAGGTTTGTTTTAGTGAAGTATTCTTTTTATACTTTGAAGTGGAATTCAAATGTAATGCTAAGTATTTGGTGAATCACTACCAGTGAAAGAGTGGCTGTTATTTTCTCCAGTTATACTCACCTGTCCAAGAGAAACAAATCTGCTGTATTGCTTTGCATACACTCACTGCCATTTCCCATCTCTTTAAACTTTTGTTCCTTCAATGAAGGTAATATTCATCAGTAAAAATGGTCAAAGTAATTCCATTTGTGTTAGGTTGCTTTATATTTTAAAATCCCGTCTTCAGATTTATGTAGCAAGAGCACTGACTGGGAAGCAGTGTTAAATACCTGCCAAAAGTTTGCTTTTACATAACTTTCAGTGAAAGTAAAGCTTGAGAATTGTCCACATCTTTACTTCTGTGAGAGGAAGAATTTTTTAGAATACAACCAAAGCACTGAAAACTGTTCTGACCTGACAGAGTTTTCAAGCTGCTTAATAAAGCCTAGATGAGGTGTGGCATTAAGCACATTCTCAAGAATTTTCATTTTCTTAGTTGGTCCTTTTGGCCTAAAAGAAGAGTTTCTATTTGTATGAGCCAGTAACTGCAATATGCACTAGAATTTCTTGCATATCCTTTTCTTCAGAATTGGTTTGCTCCATAGATATCACTGAAATTTAAATTTAGAATCAGCAGATTTTATATGTACAGCTTACAACTAAACAAATTGCATAATAAAGATATGTCTCAAAAATAAATCACATAAGAGAAAGAGCAGGTTAAGTCATCCTCCTTAGCTTTTTGCCACCTGCTTCTTCTTGAGGCTGTGTTGTTGCACTGTATGTTTTTTTGTCTGGTATTTCCTCTTGCATCTCTCTGGTGGCTGCATAAAGCCAGACCATGTCATCCACATCTTTTAATGACTTTTAGCTCATGCACTCCAAATATTTCATGAATAGAGTAAAGCATCCATGAATTATATTCATAAATATTGTTCCATAAATATTGAATGTTGAACAATATTCATAAATATTGTTCTAGTTATGACAAATGAAATTATATGTGAAATATAGCTCATAATTCAATATTTTGCATTTGCTTATGTCTGACCGAGTGACATGTTGAACCAGTGATCCTCAGAGGCTTAGGACTTAAGCTCCAACCACAACAAAACTTAGTTTTTAGGTTTTCATTCACATCCTGTATGTTGGATGAGGAGCAAGCTTCACAAAAGAAAACAACACAAAAATATCTCTTCACATCTACCTCTTGTTAATGGATGTTAAAAACAGGCACCACATCCATCAGCTGCAGAGCCAAGGGTTCCTCTACCCAGACACTGGGTCACAGCCTAGAGATTCGGGGGTCTCCATCCCATGCTGATGGACATGTCTACTTCTTTCCCATTTGCAGGTTGAGCCAGTGGGCTGAGCATGTGGTTTGGAGATATATGCAGTCAGAGAAAAGAGGCAGACCTGGCCTCTGTACCACCTCAGACTAGGTGCTGCCTTCTGCAGCACCCACATGTGACACTGACAGGACTACAGTCAAGTCCTCTTATTCCTCTTGAGCTTTTGTCCTGATTTAGGGCAAATTTGGGAGAAACCCTCTGAACGGGGTCCCTCCAGAAAGTAAATTCAAGCTGCCCCTCCCGTAATGGTTCAGGAAAAATATTTCCTTGGAGAAAAGTGGGAAAAAAACCCCATTTAACAGAAATTGAATGGTATTAAACAATAAAACCTTTTGCTGTTTGAAGAGATGGCAAGTCCAGAAAAGTCCTTGTTGTGGGGTGCAGCTCGGCTCTCTTGGTTTCTTATCAGTCCCTCCAGTGCTGGAAAGTGCCAAGGCCCAGGCCCTGATGGATCACAGGCAGGAGCTCACGGTGTTTTCTGGGTTTTCAGTCATGAACAGGTTTGGACAGAGTCAAGGAAAAAGGAGAAAAAAAGACACTCTGGGGAACTTCCCTGCCTCAGCTAGCTGGAAAACTACCTAACAGTAAAGGAGAGCTCTGTCCTGNCTGACCGAGTGACATGTTGAACCAGTGATCCTCAGAGGCTTAGGACTTAAGCTCCAACCACAACAAAACTTAGTTTTTAGGTTTTCATTCACATCCTGTATGTTGGATGAGGAGCAAGCTTCACAAAAGAAAACAACACAAAAATATCTCTTCACATCTACCTCTTGTTAATGGATGTTAAAAACAGGCACCACATCCATCAGCTGCAGAGCCAAGGGTTCCTCTACCCAGACACTGGGTCACAGCCTAGAGATTCGGGGGTCTCCATCCCATGCTGATGGACATGTCTACTTCTTTCCCATTTGCAGGTTGAGCCAGTGGGCTGAGCATGTGGTTTGGAGATATATGCAGTCAGAGAAAAGAGGCAGACCTGGCCTCTGTACCACCTCAGACTAGGTGCTGCCTTCTGCAGCACCCACATGTGACACTGACAGGACTACAGTCAAGTCCTCTTATTCCTCTTGAGCTTTTGTCCTGATTTAGGGCAAATTTGGGAGAAACCCTCTGAACGGGGTCCCTCCAGAAAGTAAATTCAAGCTGCCCCTCCCGTAATGGTTCAGGAAAAATATTTCCTTGGAGAAAAGTGGGAAAAAAACCCCATTTAACAGAAATTGAATTGTATTAAACAATAAAACCTTTTGCTGTTTGAAGAGATGGCAAGTCCAGAAAAGTCCTTGTTGTGGGGTGCAGCTCGGCTCTCTTGGTTTCTTATCAGTCCCTCCAGTGCTGGAAAGTGCCAAGGCCCAGGCCCTGATGGATCACAGGCAGGAGCTCACAGTGTTTTCTGGGTTTTCAGTCATGAACAGGTTTGGACAGAGTCAAGGAAAAAGGAGAAAAAAAGACACTCTGGGGAACTTCCCTGCCTCAGCTAGCTGGAAAACTACCTAACAGTAAAGGAGAGCTCTGTCCTGCTGTCTGTCCGTGCTGCAGACAGCTCAGTCCCGAGTGCATGCAGGGCAGTGAGCGCCGTCCCTGAACACAAACTGAGGCTTCTTCTTCTCCCTGCTTTGCTCTTGAAACCTGTCTTAAAGGTACAGAACTCAACATCCAGCATGAACAGAACACACAACTGGGGATACAAGCATTATGGAGTACGCCCCAGGACAGCTGGTAAGGAGTCAAATTCACTAGCTGAAAGCATGTGTGTCCTCACTCTCTGTACTCTTCAGTAGATGCACATGTGGAGGTCCCTCTTGGTGCTGTAACTAGGAATTGTCAGGGGCACTGAGTAAGTATGGTCTAAGAAAGCAAACAGGCCAGTCATAGTTTTAGCAGATTATTGCATGAACTTAAGTAAGCTATTCCAAACCCCAGCCGTGCTAATAATGACTGGCATAGGACAGGCTTGAAGTCTGATTTACTTTACTTAGACCAAATCTGTAAATCTAAATGTTTACATTTATATTCCATATTCAGGAATGTATATGTTTAGCAGTTTTTGTTTCTCTTTTTTATTCCAGATTGAAAATGTAGCTTTTGAATAATGAAACTACTATTTGAATGAAGAAAAACTACAGCTCTCTCTCCTTCATTCACTCCACCTTTTCACCCTCAAACCTTCAAAGAAAGCTGCAATTCCAAATCTCAAATGCCACTGTTGTCTACGCAGTGGGAAAAACATTGATCTCCTCAAAATTACTTCCTGTTCACATTCTCATTCTGAGGTGCAGCTGGAGATAACAGGCTGTGCTAGGGCAGTAGCCTTTCCTGAAGGCATGCTGTTCATAGGACTCAAACCTGTTCTCAAGCATAAAAAATATTGATATAGGATATTAGTTTCTAAATTTTTCTGTCTATAATTTTATCACCAGCCTCACTATATATATAGTGACCACTAGATATAAAGTCCTATATAAGGTCACAATGTAGCGCTTTTTTTTTTTTTGTACAGTCCAGTTATAACCAGTGAATAAATTGAAAAATGTTTGAAGTTGCTCACATACAGTAGAGTGTAGCAGATTCTGGTAGATGCTTTCTCCATACAGTACACCATGAACAGAAATGTGTTTAGCAATCCATTAAAGGCAGCAGTTGATGTAACCAAGATAAGAAATATGGAAGCTAAAATAAGCAACTTGAATAAATGTAAGAGCAAAAGGAAGCTTGCAGCTCCACACTGCACAACGCAAAAGTAGACATAAAAGAGCTGCTGCCTATTGTTTTTCACCCTGCTGCAGTAAGGCAAACAAGCAAGCCCTCAAGTGTTGTAAACAGTGTCTCTCATGCTGAGATTAACTTTTTCAGTTATAAAAAACATTTGCACTTTTAAAGGTGATATAGTTACTGATGTAGAATCAGTAACAGGCAAATGAAGAAAGAGAGGACATGGTTCCTACAGATGTAGATAAAACTACATAGCCAAAAGTAATCTTCTTGGCATGTTTTTACAGATGTGACACTGAGAAGGAAACTCTACTGTATATGTTGTTATCCTCTATTGCTGACATGAAGTTTTAGCTGCTGATCTAGCCTCTATGTAACAGATTTGTTTGACTCCTGGATAAAGGAACCATAATGCTGTCATCAAAACGTTCAATTGAATATTGAACTTTGGGGGAGAAAAAGATTCTACCTCTTGTATCGTCTTGTGTTTTCAACATGATCTCTCTTTATGTATATCTGTCTGTGTACAAAAATCTTCCTTCTGTCAATATTTTGTTGTGTGGCACGGAGTAGATCCCGTACTTCAGGAGGGAGTGAAATCCTTCCCTTGCTACTAAGAGTGGGAGTCTTGGTCTTCAGTAGGGTCAGGACTCCAACCTGCTTCTAATATTCTGAAGCTGTACAATGAAGACATAGATATAACAGATCTCCACCTCTTTAACAAGAGTGTTGGAAGTTGAAGTTTGAGTAGTTTTCCTACACAGAAATTAGTGAGTTTTGTTCATTAACTTTATTTTTGTCAAAGAACAAATTCTAAAAAAAAATTCTAAAAAAATTAAAAAAAAAATTTATCATGAGAGCTACCTAAACAAATTGAAGCTTTCCATCTCAACCTCTAGTCATATTTTCTTTCAGTAGTTAATCCCTACTGATAAACTAGTGTTAAATGCTTTAATTACTTTCATAATACATTTTGCATATACTTTCTGAAAAAAAAGTATTACTTTAATGAAGTCTGAATCAACATAATTTCAGGAACTAATTAAAGCTAGCTACTCATTCCTTTTTGGACTAGTTGTATATTTTTTACTGAGTGTTCATAATAATAACAGCAACAGCAGCAACAACAACAATAATAATATAACTAATATTACTGTTATTAATATTGTTATTTTCATATTCATTGTCTTCACCATCATCATAATATTAAATTTTATGGCTTTTGTGGAAAATCTGATTTTTCAAAAGCTAAAAGTTTCCTTTCACTTAAACAAATATTTTTCAAAAATGATAACTATTTAGCTATTTGTGAAAAGGGGGTGAAGAAAATAATGTCTGTCTAATGGGGAATGTCCTTTTTTTGAACTATATTCTCACATGATACATCTTCAAAAATGTACCAATGAAGACATGAGACAATGGCAAATCATAGAAGAGATTAGAATTAATAGAAAGAATGGGATCATAAAGATTGAACAAAGAACTTGAATCATTCAAATGCAGATTTGAATTTTGCAGATTTGGAGGTTTATCACAATAAAGGTGTATTTCCCTTCTTCCAACCACATTAGTTTATGTGGTTCTGTATGGATTGTAGCTTTTTTGGGTCATACCTCTGGAATACTTCTTTTCCCTTAAGAATTACTTTGAATCATACATCTTTTAATTGTCTTATTGTGGCTGATTGGAAGTTCTGAAAGAGTACAATATATGTTAAGTACATTATGGAGTGAATTGTATCTGGGAGAAGCTAAGTAAGCATAGCCATTTTCTGTTTTCTTCAATCGGGTGAGTGTCATAAAAAAATCACAGAATGGGTAAAGTTGGAAACGACTCCAGTGGGTCATCTGGTCCAAACTCCCTTGTCAAGCAGGGTCACCCCAGAACACACTGCACAGAGTTGCGTCCGGGTGGTTCTTGAAATCATCTCCATGAGGGAGACTCCACAACTTCTCTGGGCAATCTGTTCCACTGCTGGGTCACCTGGAAGTTCTTGCTCATATTCAGGTAGAACTTCTGTGCATTGGTTTCTGTCTATTGCCTCTTGTCCTAACTGTCCTATTAGATGTGGAACATTTAAAGTGGTATTAGGACAAGAAACTAATGCATGCACTATAAATATTGAGAGAGATAAATTAGAAAAGGAAAACATATTTACTAGGAAAGTAAATAATAATTTTCTAAGTTCAAGATGACCATGAAGCTAGAATGCTAGAATAGTTGAAGGATATGGCCTTCTGAATATTTTTAGCAGAAAATGAACAATTCATCTTAATATTTTCACATTTTAAAAATTTATTTGCAAATCTCAAGGAAAATAGGGAGGAAGTTGCATAGAAAGTGTTAGAAACACTCACAGCCGAGAAATTTTAGAGTTGTTAAAATATAATAAAGAAAATCAGAGCAGGAAAAAATGGTTCCAGAGTGAATCCACCCTCCAGAATGAAAAACAATAATAAAAAGTGTAAAATTATACAAAATCATGGTATAATTTTGGTAAATCTCAGATAGAAAAAAAATGGAAAGAAAACCGGAGGCATTCAGAAATGTTGGGAAGATTTAATAAAGTACAAATTTCTAAGGACATATATAAGAAGCAAAAACTGTGAAAGAGAGGTAGAAAACTTTTCTTTCTTTCTTTAATTCAGATAAGCATAGCCACTGTTCTGTAATTCAAAAGTAGTACTCAAACTGAGCTTATAAGACTGTGACCTTATAATATCATAAAATGTAAAGGACAGGAAACAAAGAAATAGATCATAACAATAAATAGTTTGAAATAATTGGCCCCCTCTGTTAACTGATCTACTATCATTTCCATTACTGTTTCTCATCCTCATTTTAACAGCTTTTACATCCTCGTTAAATAATTCATCTTTAGGGCATAAAATAAAAGTATTTTCTGATATTTGCTCCCTTTTAAACACTTAATTTAGACTCTAATTTTCATTGTATATTTGTAGACTGTATTAAAAATGCCTCCTTCCTACTTCCTGTCTTCTCTTCAAAATCTTGGGATTTTTAGCTTATACCCCTCTGTCAGTGATTGATTGAAGCTTTTGAAGAAAGTTGGCAAAAGCTTTTCCCAAGGATAAATGTGAGAAATAGCTATGGTGGATTTTGTAGTAAGATATTGCTGCAAAATAAGCCATTGCCCAAACACAAGTTTGATTAGAACTACGTCTGTGCCATGCTACATTGACATCCATTGCAAAGGCAGGAAGTTACCCTGTTTGGCTTGGTTTCCCAAAGGTTTACGGCGAGCTTGAGCAACATGAGAGTGGGACACAGGGAAAGCAGAGACAGACCATTCTGATAGAATGTCCAGAAGAAAAAATACTGAGAATGCAGTTTCATTCCCATTACCTTTGGTGTCATGAAAGAAATAATGTGACTGTATGTCATCAATAATGTGACTGTCTTCTACACAGTTTAAACTTATAAGACTGATAGTAGAATTACAATATTGACTAATTGTGCTGGGGGATGCCAATGGAGTCATTCCGTAATAGGCCATGTCTTTGTCCTGCAGTTGTGATTGGATACCTGTCCTCAGATATGCCTTTACATTGGGAAGTTCACCATGCCCCTGGGTCTTTGGAAGGCGCCTCTCAGACCATGCTGTCTCTGTGAACATTAAAATCTATCTTTAGGGACTCCATTGTACCTGTCCTGGTTTACTTTGCCATGCTCAACCCGGCCGAAACAGGAAAGAGGTCTCAGAACCCCATTGCGACCAACTGGGGTTTATAAACCATGTTTATAGGTTTTATAAACACTACATAGATTCCTGACATTTCTTGATCCTCATTGGCTCAGAACTGACCTCAGTGATCCCACTTAAACAAAGAGACAATCAGCTTTTGGATATGGCACTACATATGTAGGCTGAAACCTCTCTTGTCATTGTGTCAAATTTATCATCTGTGTCTGTCCTTATATTTCATTCGATACTAATGTTTTCTCACTACAGTTGCTCAATTTGATAAAGACATCCACTTGGAAAGTAATACTTTCATTTTAATATATACTTTCCTATTTTCAAAATTTTGCATTTGTGATATATCCTAGTACACTTTTCTGTGGGAAATGACAAGTATTGACTTTTGGCAAAAGCATAGTAAATATAGCTCTTTCTTTTCAACTTGATTTTCAATTTGGTTTTTCATACCATTTCCATGAGAATGACTTTGGACTATTCACATCTACTTGAATTTGATTTGCAGCTGGGCTCTTTATTTTATCTCTTTTCATTCCCTTGGTCTTGTATCTTGCTACTAACTTTCCTCCTTTTAACCATATATGCGAATTTAAGTTCTGGTATCTGGTTATAATTGGACTGTTCTCAGGAAGTAAGTCTGCTGACAAGTTTTTGTAGATCTGAATATCACATTCAAAGGCCAGAGGGTGAGACCTCCTGCACACACGGGAGGTGCTGGGGCACACCTTATAATCAGTTACCCTACCTGAAGCACAGTAGTTTGCTCCTAAGTTTGGTTGTATTTCTTCTGAAGACTATGTGGATTTGGGGCATGAAGAGATGGGAAATTCAACATTTACCTTAGTATCTTTGTGAAAGTTAATCAGATTCCTTTTGAAATTTGTTTAGATTTCCCTTGCTCAACTTTCAGCCATTGGTTCCTGTTCCTGTCATGATTTCCTTTGCTTGTTAAAAACACCATCTGTATATGGTGGTTTTATACATGAATGGTAGCTAAGCACTAAGAAAAATATTTATTGGTAGGCAAAATCTGTGAAGCTCATTAAGACAATGTAAAGGACCATCCTCAAACTTCTCATCACTTTTTGGCTCTGTTTTGCCTTCCCTTTCCACATTGTTTTGAACACCTTTTTATGTTTTAAGCAAAAAGTGAGCAGTTCTGAATTTGGTTCTGAATAAGTATATGTTCACTGCTAAATCAGCACTAGCTACACTAAATCGATGTAACTTTGTGTAAAAGGTGTCATATGGTCCTATATGTAGTCTTTTTTTATACATGGAAGATCTTTGGGATAGTTTTCATTCATGAGATGATGTTCCTATCCAAGATGATTTGAATTCAGAATACAAAAATTAATAAGAGAATATCACTAACATGGTATAATTGCATTTGGGTTTTCTGCTACCCAACCATTGTCTTGCAATACCATATAAGTTCTTGAATTCTGAGTTGCTACAGTACTTTGAAAAAATTAAGTTTGTGATGAGGATTCTTCTGTAATACAGTAACACATGGAGTATATGTAGTAGAACTTGTTAAATATGCAGGGTATATATGTGAACGTCGCCTGTTATCCATTTGGCAATTCTGTTGAAAGTTGTACCCAGAGGCCAAATATAGCAGATAAGAGGGAAAAAATCTCAGATAGTGCAAACAGTGACAGCTTCATTGCCCATTATAGAGCCATGACAGTTTATTCCAGTGGAGCAACTGACTGTAAGAACTCAAATCCCTGAATTATTCTGATCTCAGGAGTGTCACATCTCTGTGAAAGGGCAGTATTATCATTCCTGGATGGTAGTGTCAGGTGGATTCAATTTGCTCCAATCAGGCTGGGAGATATGTTACAGCCTCTTTGAAATGAAGGTCCTGGACAAAAGACCTTAGGAGCAAGACTGGGATAGAAATAAATGACAGCTATTTCCTGCAAATTGGCAAGAGTAGGTTCTTGATGTATTTACTTTATTTAGAGTTTCAGGGTCAAAGATTTTATGGATGAATTCTTCTTAATTTTTCATCCTGTAATTTATGAGGCTTTTTGTTTGGCTTTTTTGGAAACTTATAATCAGCTATTTTACTGGGAAAGTACTCTTGCAATATGGTAGTGTGTCACTTCTTATTTCAATGAAGAGGAATACCGTGTTTGCATCTCTGATTCTTCCAATATTTCCAGTCTTTTCTATGAATTAATGAACTATTTATTCAGGTCTCTTCTTACAAGTAAAAAGGCAAAGATTCTTCATGTTTTGCTTTTGATTAACCCAAATATTCATTTTAATATTTTTATCAACAGCTATAATTCCAGAAATCTTCCTTGCTTTTGATTGTACTTTCCCCTATTACTGTTCTTTACAAGAGTCCCCTCCAGGTAGTGTTTTGCAGAAGCTCTAACATGTGAGTCAGACTGTGCATTAAAAAAATAATGTTGGAGAATGCTGAGGAGAGAAGATTAAGAAAGACTAACTGGTTTTGGGGGGCGTTTTACTGCAACAGTTTAAACCAGTAAAGATTTTTATGGAATTAACGTGGAATTGTGTCTGAATCCTACTAAACGACTACACACAATACATCTCAGCTCTGTGTTGTTCACAAAGGGCAGGCAATTTATTATGTATCAATATAGTTGAATATTCCACTTAACCTGTTGTTAGTGTACTTGTGGTGGCTTGAGTAGCTGGCTGCCAGACGCCCACTCAGCTGCTCTTTCATTCCTCTCCTCAGCAGGACAGGGGGAGAAAATACAATGGAAGAGCTCATGACTTGAGATAAAGACAGGGACATCACTTAGCAGTTATTACTGTGTGCAAAACAGATTTGACTAAAGGAAAATTATTTTAACTTATTACCAATTAAAGTAGATGTGGACAATGAGAAACACTGACAAACTAAAGCAATACCTTCCTCCTCCCCACTTCTTTCTTTTTCAATGCTCAGTTTCACTCCATCATTGCCAATTTCTCTACACCACCCCGCTCCAATCCCTACCCTGCATGGTACAGGAAGATTTTTCTCTATGCTATTGGAAGTTTGAGCTAAAAAGTATCTAATTTGTATTATATTTATCAAGATTATTAATATTTTGGTGCTTTTCTTCTTCAATGGCCTTTTTGGCATCATGTTGCTGTGATGAGGGAGGTGTGTGAAAATTTTAAGAGATTTTGTGCAGAAATCACACCCACTTTGTAGGTCAAGCAAAACACACCATGAAAATATTTCATCAATTTATGTCTCTCAGGAGCTTCTCTGGGTCACTCTGTGCCTTGCCCACATCAGAGTCTCAGCAAGATAATCAGTAAAAGGGATCATGACCATTACAAAAACAATTTCATGAAATAAGAAGCTTTCCTGGTATTTGTTCTGAGCTACCATCATGAAAGTAGTTGGATACCATGGAGCATGCATAGGTTTTTTGGACGTCTTCATGCAGAAGAAAATGGAATGATTAATCTCAGTCTAAATTACTCTTGTTTCTGATTTGCTGAAGATCTTGGCTCCTAAAGTACTACCCTTAGTGACATACCATGACAAGGTACCATATTCAACCTTGAACTTTGAAACAGAGCTTCTTCTGACTGTCATAAATAGGATTTCAGTTAGATTCAAAAGCATGTATGTGAAAATGCTGTCTGTGTGGTGGTTATTCAATTGAATTTGAATTCCATCCATCCATTTAGTCATCCCTGCCAAGTCAGACTCTATTGCCCGTACCTACAAAGATGTGTTTCAGTGGTGGCAGTAACAGACTGACTTAAAAACAAAGCTGCCAGTTACACTAGGAAATGCTTGGGTGATGAAGCACTGCAACAAGTTGACCAGAGAGGCTGTGGATGCCCCATCCCTGGATGGTGCTCAGAGCAACCTCATGTACTGGGAGGTGTTCCTACCCATAGCAGGGAGTTGGAATTAGATGATCTTTTAGGTCCCTTTCAACCCTAACCATTCTTTGATTCCATGATTCCATGACTTCACTAAAATAGAAAAATAATTACCTTAAGAGAGCTTTGTCCTTTTCACAGGTCCCTGCTAGGGTCAGACACATAGTTATTGGAAGGAGCCAACCTGATAAATACAGAGCCAACTATCGTTTAAGCGCACAGATTTCCCTCTGAACATGTGTCAGGCCAGCCTTAGTTTCCAGTGCCACAATTTGATAAAATAGAATTGTGAGTTCTCCTTTCAACTAACATAGCATTATAATCGTTGTGAAATCAGTATAATGGCAAAAATACATACATAGCATGAAACAGTTGAGATTAAACACTACAGAAACTTATGGGGTTAATCACAATCAACACTCATCTTGGTAGTAAACTCAAATTGTTCCTGTTGACACTGACTTTCAGTGTGATAATTAACATAGCTCTTTTTTTTCTCCTTTAACCTACTTTTCTAGTGAAAACTTTTCCAAAGACATGCTAGAGGCTGTGACAAAGAGTTCTAAGGGAATTGGCCACTGGATTAAAATTCACCTTTATGTAAAAAAGCCAGATCCTGAGAGAACTACATTTTTTATGTACATGTATTACTTTTTTTTTTTTTCCTTTTATTAGTGCTTTATTGCAGGTCTATTTTATTTAGATGGCAGGAAGCTTTCTGTTTTGACTGACTTAGCTGAGGCTACTTACTGTGCAGAGTACAGTAAGGCTGCTTACTGAGCATACTGTGACAGATATGCTGCCTTGAGACAGAAGAGAAACTGTCAACCAAATGTACAGTCAGGATGGAAGAGCACCTCTATTCTTTTTTCTTCACTATGATGGGCTTAAAGGGGCAAACTCCTTCATGTCCATCCCTCTGTCCTGTGTATATCTGCACATTTCACTGAACAGGTAACAGAGAACATGCTTTTTTATGGCAACATTTTTTGTACCATAGGCACCATGGAGCGAGACAAATGGTGCTGTGGCCAGGAACTGTTTGAAAAACAGATTTCAGTCAGTCAAGAAGATGTATCAGTTTGGAGAACATTTCATTAATCACTTCTATTTGAAATCAGGGTTGTGAATAAATACAAATTGTGAATATTATACAAATGCCCTGTGCTTCCACAGTATTACACCTGACCCGACTGCTATTTCAGTCTGGCATCCATGTTTTCTGTAATCCCCATGAGCACAGCCATAGACACATCATAGGAACTGTGGCCTTCACTGTCCCTAGAAGCCACATAAATCTGAATCTGGCCTTTGCTTAAAATAGATTGTCCCTAGTGTAAGGGAGATAAATCTATCCTGAAAATGTCCATATGTATGGAATCAAATACAAAAGTGTATCTGAGCTTTTTTTTGGTGCAACTAGAAGTGCTTCATAAATATGACTCATACAGTAGTTGGCCTGTTCAATTCAGGTGGGGGTTGCTTTAGCATTTGCCTGAGTTTTTTTTTTAAATCTTTAGTAATACAAATTGAAATAGTGATAAAAAATTAAAAATAAAACAAGAAAATCCAAGCAGCATGAAAAGTTTTGGTAAATTCATATCCAAAAAATCAAAGCTGAAAAATATCTATAATGCATTTATATAATAACATCCACAGTACTTCCCACTGTGTTTATTGAGTTGGCTCCTTTTTATAATTATTTGGCTGTTTCTAGCAGGGACCCATGAGAAAGAGGAACAAAGCTCTCCTCAGGTCATTATTTTTCAGATTAGTAAAATCCCAGCATTCCTTGGTGTCACTGCCAGCATTTTTATTAAGTCAACCTGTTACTTTCACCATTAAAACACATCTTAGTAGGTATGGGTAATAGAGACTGACTTAGCAGGGATGACTAAATGGATGGACAGAATTCAAAGGAAGCTTGAATAACCGCCACACAGACAGCATTTACACATACATGCTTTAGAAGTCTGACTGAAATCCTACATCCAGGTGAATAATAAATAAAAGCATTTGTTCTTTTGGTGGTTGCTAGTGGCTCTGTTTTATTATTTTCATGCTAGACGGCTAAAAAGTAGAAAGTGTGGCAGCAGGACATCATTATGATAGGCGAACATCTGAAACTGTACAGGTTTAGCTAGGTATCCATAAGTTTCTTCCTTGCCCAATTAAAGGTTCACCCTTTGGTATCTACTAAAATTTGGATGAAAGTTTCATGTCTCTCAGGATTTCTACACAGAATTTTCTGCTCTCATTCAGGCTGAAATAGGTACGAAGAACAGTAAGGGATAATAAAAACAAGAGGGAGAGTAGCAATGGCTGTATAAGAGTTATGTAATTTCAATAAATGAAATTGAAATTAACCAATAATAAAAATAATAAATAGCATCAAAGTGCCTTCCTTCTTTTGTCCTCCACAAATCCTTGGAACTTCTTTTGTCTTTATTCCTTGTCTTACTCTTGCTTTCCAGTGCTCAGTAATATGTTTCCTTTGACCTTTGTTTGTAAAGCTAGGCCAATATTTTTAATCAAGTGTTTACAGTCAGATGCCTAAATCTATATTAAGCATCTAAATAAGGCTTGCATTTTAAATGAGCTGAGTGCTAAATCAATAGCCGTTGCAGCCTCTGACTACTACCAAAACGTAGTCCAGCTCTTTAGGAGCTCCATTCTCTCCCCACAGGCTGGAAAATGTTTGCAGCCATTTTGATATAATTCTTACCTTCACTGTGCAATATAGTCCTTATGTTAAATAAAATTCTGCTACCATGCGGTAGCTTTGATATAAGAACACAGAAACATTCATGTCTGACCCAGATGTTAGAAATAACTGTACATCTCACAAATACTTATATATTTTGTGGTTACACTTGCTGTCACAAAACTACTCGAAATGTTATAATTCTGTTGCATTCAGTGCATGATAAAAAAGCTAGTTATACAAGAAGAAAAAAAACCCCATGATGTTATTTTCCTTTTTGTTAGGGAAATGGTGTATTAGTGGATAGGTGCTCTGCTTCTGCTGAAAATGTTCTTTCTTCTCTTGGATATGATCCTCATGCTACCTGTCTCGCAGCTGTCAGTTCCTGATGCAGGCAGGAGCTTGCAGGGATCTGTGCGTTGGCTGGAGGGGATGTCTGGAGGAGCTGGGAAGTAACCAGATGACTGACAGCGATTCAGGCTCAACGCGCTATGGAGGGGGTAGGTACAGAAGAAAGCTAATCCTATAGAGGCAGTTGAAGGCTTTTTTAAGGGAGGATGAGGGAGGTAGAAAGCATCTGCAGGATTTGCTTTAGAAAGAATTTAAGGTTACATCTGCATCTCTGCAGCTCAAGGCACCTCAGAGCTAGTAAGTACAGAACGTAGTATCTGTTACACCAGCACAGTGAAGCTGATATGTTTATATGAGTGTAACAGCCCATATGAGCACGCTTATTCCAGAATTAATACTTCTCTTTTTTTGTAAATAATTTCACACAGATGTTGTATATAGGTGAAATGTTGGGTTTGGTTGTTTTGTTGTTTTGTTTTTTTTTAAAGCAAAAAAATATCTTTTTGCCAGCACAGTAAACAGCACAGAAATTTAATTTTATGTAAATTTAGCTGTTTAATTCAGCCTTTAGAGTGTCCTGGTGTATTTCCAGCATGTGCACAGCTCTAAGTATACTGTTTTCCTTGCAATAAGGTTAATATTAGTTAGAAATGGAGACCTGCTGGAAATAAAACCAATTGCAGATGAGCTTAGCTAAAAGCAAAAGCTACGGTCTCTCAGATAATACCACAAGACAGCTTGAAAGGCTAATATATCATGCAAATGGTGGACCAGAATCACTTAGGCATAGATGGTCTGTGGGCTGTACAGAAGGAGTGAATCTTTCTGTATTCAGCTGCGTGTGTGTGCGCGCCTCGCTCCCCCTCCACCCGCTCCTCTCCCTCTGTCTCTCCCAGACAGGCGAACAGACCTGCTCCTTCCTTTGTGTTGCCAGTCAGGTCCTCCCTCTGCAGTCTTACACAGGAAGAAGATTTATAACAGCTGCATGCAATGCCAGTGTCTCAAAGAGACAGTATCACACTATGTGGAGGATTTTTGTATGGGGTTTAAGTTTTCTCCACTGAATTGGAAAGGTACATTTTTCAAATCTTAATTATTTTAAACACTTAATTTCTGTGATTTTTGTTTCCTGCTAAATTCTGACCTCCAAATACTGTCATCTTTAAATCACAATCTGTTGTCACAGTACTGTAATAGCTGTGATGTCTTAATTGAAAACATGAGGATGTAAGGATTTCAAAAGTATAATTAGGGTACATTTCAATGTGAAGCTGTAAGTGCTGTTCTGTAAGATGGGCATCTGATATTTCTGACATACTGTATCAGAAATATAAGATTCAAACTAGAAAATGAAAATACAGCACACATGCAGTGCAACTGTGTACCATATGTTAAGAAATGTGCACCTCTTAAACAGCGGGCTAATTAGCTACAGAAAACAGAGATGTCTGAATAATGATGCTAGAAATAAAAAGGATAATGAAATCTCGAGACAGACTTGTGTAGGAGATCCACCTGGCAGCAACTTGCCAGGTTTACTAAATTAAATTAAATCAAAGGAAAATTTATAGGTGGGAAAAAATGAATGTAAAATAACTACTTCCCTTTGTTTTAAGCTCTTGGTTGCCTGCTTCTTACCTCCCTGACTAGTGGTATATATTGTCATTAATGATGAGTGAAGCATCAGAGTCAGAGAAGCCCAAAAGCTTAGATATGTTCCCTAGGCTTGAAGAAAACTTCTATAAAATTTGACAAGGGATAATTTCTTGGGGTATCTTTCAGTAGCAGGAATACAATATTAGAATAGATTTCCTCTTGGCATTTTACTTATTAGCCTCCCTATTTCCCAAAAATGAATGCACAAAGTTGAATTATTTTATTTCAAGAAATACGTAATAGGGCTAGCCCTTGTTAGTGTCTAGGCTCAATATTAGTAACAGATTCCTTCTTCAGAGAAATATACAATCTGTAAATATAAACTCTGGATAAAATAATCAGGAATAGAGGCAGTTGCACTATAAGTAAAACACTACATAGCAGGCCATGGCAGGGAAGAGTCTATCTAGTTCTTCTAACTCAAATACATGCACTAGTTTCCTTCTAGCCTGTATGTCATCCCATAAACAGCAAATCTACACACCTTACTTAGGATTTGCCTTAGAACTTCTCTTCCCAGGATCAGAAGAGTGTTCACTGTATTGAGTCACTGTTGATTTTTAGCAGCAGGAGGTTCAAGACATGCTTACTCTTGTATTTGGAGAAACATAACCAAGATTTAATTCTGCTTTTCACTCATGCCTGAAATATTTCCTCTGATTTTCCTCAAATGTTAGTTTGTCCACCCAGAACCAGTTCTGTTGCATTGTTTTTGAGCTCTACTATTACCCAGTATTATCAGTACAATGCTTACTTTTGTTCCTCCTGATAACCAGCGCCTTTGCCCTTCAACTTCTACAGCTAATCCACTGGTAGTTTTGGTTGATGGAGACTGCAAATGGGCTGACATAAAGGATTCCAGTCCCAGTGGCATTTTAAGTTCATATGCTTATAGCTGTTTAATCTGTTACACTAACTATATCCATTCTAGTGTGCCAGGAATACTTTATTTACCCGGAATGGAGTAACATTAGCAAAAGTGCTGTGGCATCAGGGAATTGTCTGCTCCCTCACACAATTGGTTGTTGTTTTTTAAAGAAGCTTAGAGCTGATAACAGAAAGGCTTCCACAGGATGAGCTTAAAACCTAACAGCCTCCAGAAACTGTTCATAGCTCTGTGGTCTGCTTTTAGTGTAGGACATCATTTTCTCCACTGCTAATTAAATCTGTAGTATGTGAACTATTCACATTAAGTTCTTTCTGCAAAGTACTATAATCCAACAGATAAATCTATGCACACTGTTTACACATAAACCTCAACATTTTTTAAATTTACATGTACATCATTGTGGTTAGATGTCATTTTTGATCTAGGAAACAATATCCATACAGTTATTCACTTCTTTTCTCTCTGGTCCACTGAGGTTTACACTGCCTAAATATGTCACAACTTTTGAAAACTTCTTGGAATAAGATTTGGACAGCATATCTTTGAAATCTGTTCAGAAAAGGTGACGGTACTTCCTTGAGAAGTACCAAACACAGCAAACAACAAGGAAGAGCAAAGGCTCTACAAAAGGCTTCAACGTGCATGTACCTGTACAAATACAGAGATACAGTGTCTGAACATGCATTTGCATTAAGTCTATATAGCCACAATGGTATGTAAACAGAGCTTGAATTCCAGCACTGGACTACTGTTTATCACACTGCTTGACTGCTAACAGACTTCGTTCTCCTCGGTTTGCCTGGTGCTAACTAGCAGCCTGCCAGACAATGCCCAGGCATGGGGATAGCATTTGCCAGGAATCACTCCCAATACCCAACAAAACCCTTGACAGTTTCTCTGAAACTGTCTCTGAAGGTCTGGGACCTTGACACACACCTCCTGCCACACACACAGCATGCAGCAAATTCTCTCTGTTTGGTAGTAGAAAAACCCCTGTGTTAAAAGCTGCAATATGACCCTCACATTATTTCTGACACTTTGTCCCCTTGAAGTGACACTCAAGGCCAAGTGTTATGTAGTATGCCTGCAGCCATTGTGTGCCATTTAGCCTCACAGCCAGAAAACAGCCCTTAGCCCTATTTTATTTATTGATGTATATAGGCAACAAGACCTTCTGAGTTAAAAAGTTAGGGAACACTGAATGAGTGCAGTGTTCCTGAGGGTGAAAAAAGGAAAACTAAGACCTAAGACAAATGGCCTATGTCTCACTTGTTTGTCGGCAAGGTTAAAAGAAAGGTAGAGACCATATGAGAGACAAATGTTTGCTTTCCTCTGTGCCTCAGAGTACCAGAATATCTCAGTGGGATAAACTGAGTTTTTCTACAGACTTGTCACACCACAAAAAATTCTTAACCTCCAGAGAAGTGACAGTGAGGCAGCTAATGCACAGTTGAGTAGGAGAATATTCATGTTCATGTACAGAAGTATAGTCCCAGAGACAGAACAAAGACCTTACCGTTGAGTTTATGGTGTTGCATGAATGATTCAAGTTCTCTTTTTCCATGTCAGAGATAAATATGGTATTCAGAAATGGGAAAGGAAACAACCACCTCACAACCTTAAACCTCATCCTACAGGAAGTTTGGATTAAAGTATTCTGATTAAATATATACAGCTCTAAGACCATCAGTGATGCCAACAATGTGTTTTATATGAGATATGAAAACACTTAGCCAGTCCTAGTCTCAACCAGAGTATGTGAGGTGAATTTTGTAGAAACAATAGAAACATTGGGAATGCATATAATTCTAGAAATTCCACATGAGAATAAAATCTTTTCTGACTCACACATGTAACAAGAAATGCTAGCAAAGCTATAGTGTTTGCAAATAGGGTTTGTCAAAAAAAATGAAGCTGTGTAATGGAAAGCTATTGGCCCATCAAGCTAAACTATCAAGACTGTAAATCCAGCATGGATTTAGCTGATTCCATTCACCAGGCATACTCTTGGTAATGACTGATATAGACACGGTATTAAAAACTGTGTTAGGTAATGTACAAAAGACAAAATATGGCATATGTACTAATATATTCTTGAGAACAAATAATATTAAATAGCACTGTAGAAAACACTACAGCAACATATCAATTCAGAATACAGTCCAGAATGCTCATAAATAAAGCTTCAACCAGTATTCATAAAACTGCTAGAAGTACCATTATATTCTTCATGTTCTTCATGTAGTTAAGACAGTTCAACATTTGTATGTTTAATCTGTGACACTAACTATATCCATTCTAGTGTGCCAGGAATAGTATATTTACCCAGAATGGTACTCCATTAGCAAAAGTGCTATGGCATCAAGGAATTGTCTGCTCCCTCACTACTACACAACTGGTTGTTGTTTAAAGAAGCTTAGAGCTGATAACAGAAAGGCTTCCACAGGATGAGCTTAAAGCCTAACAGCCTTCAGAAACTGTTCATAGCGTTTCCATGTTTTCTTTTTCCAGGTTTTTCTTCATGTTCATAAGCATTTCCATGAAATCTATAACTCACAATTACAGAAATTAAAAAGTGCTCCTTTTAGAAACAGCCACAGATAATAGTCAAGTACGCCATCATCAAGTCTGGGAAGTTTAAACTTCCATTGTTACAATCTAGATGATTCCAAAGTGTTAAAATGGTTAAAAACATCAGGGCATTATGCACTTTGGGAAACAACACCAGCAAGCACTCTTTCACAGGAAAAGAGTACACAAAACAAATTTACACTTGTTTCAGAAATAAAAGTTTGATTTTTTCTTTTAATGAAGGCATAAGGTGCTAAAAGTTGGAAGGAACATCAGGAAAGACTTAGGTTAAAATCCTGTTATAAACGGATATGCATAGAAATTTACACAACCTGGTCTTGAAAAGCTCAGAGTAGAGTCTGTCCCCTCTAAATAACCTACTTCACTTCTTGGGTGTCCTCATGTGTTATACCTAGCTGGAAACATTCCTTTTCTCATTCATGTCTGTTTTTTCTAGTTGTCCTGACATTCATCACTGGAAAACCTGCAATGTCCTTTTCATACCTCCTCCTAGGTATTAGAAGGCTGCTGATCCCCTCAAAACTGTCTCTTCTTCAGACTGGAAAATTCTATTTCCTTCTATCTCGCTTCAAAGGGCTTTTGTTCTCTGAACCTGTTGTCCATTAGGAGATTCATAGGTTCCTTCAAATAGCAGCCTGCTCCTCAAGTCTTTCAACTGTAGCCTCTATATGAGTTTCATCTGAAAACTTGATGAAGATATTTTCCATCACATTGTTCCTCTGTTTCATGTTCCCAGAAATATGTTCCTGGAGTATTTGCTCTGGGTATTTGACAGGGATTGAAGGCTGAGCAGCCTTTAGTTCTCTGGGTTGTTCTTTTGAAACCTTTATAAAGTTTTGTTACAGCTTGTCAGACCAGTGAGCATTTATGAGTTGAGTTCTCATAAGCAGTCTCTGACTTGATTCTTATCCACTGCTGGTATTCCCTCTCTTCTCTCTCCTTTAACACACAGGCCTCAAAGAAAGAAGGCCTGAGTTCTTCAGCCTTACCAGTGGCCACTGTTGCTGAATCATGCTTTTCATTCAGCAATCAGTACATACATTTTCCTTTTTCAAGTGTTTATTAGTATATACAAGCTCTTCTTGCTGCCTTGATGTCTCTGGCAAGTCTTGATTCTATCTCGGCTTTGGTTTCCCTGACACCATCACTACATACTAACGCAATGTTTCAGAAATTACTCCTCTGAAGCCTATCCTTGCTTCTGTCTCCTTTATGCTACCTTTTCTGGTGGATCTCTGTCTTGAGTTGGTCTGTTGATAAATGTATTTGATTTCCTGACTATCAGCATGAACATTCATAGGCTTGAAAGGTGAAGTTCCTACAGACTTGCTAAATTCCCTGAACTCATGTGCTTGTCAGAGCTGCCTCCCATGAAATCCTACCTTGCAGCTCTGCAGATAAGCTGAAGTCTGCTCTCATAAAGTGCAGGCTCTGTACTGCACTGCTTGCCTTCCTCTGCCTGCTCGGGATTTTGAACTGCACTATATTGTGGTCATTGGTTACTATTATATTCCCAAAGAGCTGTTGCTAACTAGTGAATACCAGGGTCTGCATCATGAGTTTACTCAAATACAATCCAAAAGATTCCTGGATAGCTTGCTTCTCACCACAATGCCCTTCCAATAAATGTTAAAGTTCCTATAAGAACCAGCATCATAGGATCCAGAGACTTCATTGAATGTTTCAAATAGACTTTATCCACTACATTGATCAGGTGATCATAACACACTTCCTCCTCATTGTCACTGGCACTGGCCTCTCTGAGACCCAACAAGGCTCTCATGCAGCTTTAACATATTTTTTGATACCATATCTACACCATGCTAACAGTATGTTTGCTGAATTGAATAAACTAAATCCTTGCTGGGCTTCCAGTCTTGACAGTTTAGCTTGATGCACTGAAACATTTCCTCTGAATTTTTCAATAAATATAAAATGTTTTTAAAAATTTGAAACAACTTATGGTACATTTGCTAGAAAAATTCTGTTAGAATGACATATATAGCCACAAAACTATTAAACTTATGGTAATAAAGTACTATCATTAGTTTGTCTGAAGTATTTATATGACACCTGGCATGCTATTTAAATATTTTTTAAGAATTGATTGCAGGGTGAAGAACAGGCACTATACAAGGTGCCTAGACCACCAAGTCCACCTGGTCTTGCAAGTTCAAGCAACAAGATCCTTTCAAGAGTGTTCAAAGGCAGGTTAGTCAGTACTGTTACCTAGGGGGAATGTGAATGTGAATTGTGAATGTGGCAGGGTTAGTAGAAAACTTGATATCCTAGATAAAAATAGTATCCTAAATATTTTGCCCACAGCATTTTTTTGTGAAGCAGTGATAAAGAAGGACAAAACCACAAAAGCATTCTCTTAAATACAGCAAGTAGGTGCTGTAGTGTGACTTCAAAACGCTTTTGAAAAAGGCAGGGAGAAACTCTTTCTACTTTATTATGAAAATGAATACATGAGATACTGAAATATGCCAACTTAGTGTACCAGCTTGCAAGAAGGTCATGCAGCTGGTAAGAAGGGGGATTACAGGCCTAAACCTTAGACTAACTATCATAAGCTCCTGACTTAGGCAGAAGAGACTCAGATATTTAACAGATTTGCCATAAAATTAATTGAGAAAGTAATGTAGAGGCTGTCAGTGTAAGGTAAGATGTAAAGGAGAAAATGAATATGTTCTCTTTTTTCATTTTCATTTAAATTCTGTGAATAAATTAGTCTATCAGTAGATAGCTGCATATTTAGCTATGCTGACAAATATTGCCTAACAGAGGAATATTTCACAGTTAACACAGCCTCTTTCCCAAACAGTAGGCATTATAAATAAAGAAAAAATGGCTAAAGAATTCAAACCCATTAATGTTGGAGAAAGCAGAGAAATACAAAGCAGTGTTCATGATCTTGAACATACTGGCAGGATAATCAGTGAAGCAGCTATTAGTTAGGGTAACCACTTAACTAAGACTCTTGTTTTCTTGATCACACATTTGTTTCTGTTAAATAAACTCACTGCATTTACAGCTGGTCAATAATGTTTCTCTTGAAGCCTAAAGGTTCTCAGTACATAATAAAATGTGAGGTATGACAATTGACTCCTAATACATAAAAAGCTGACACACAAAGGAAAGGAGCAATTTGTTGTCTGTATCATCCGTGGATGGGGCTGAAAAATACTAGGCTTAATTTACAGCAAAGTTAGGTGGTAGGAAGCAAATTCCAGTGCTAAGGATAGAACCAGGGAGATAATGGCATGGGAGATTTTAAAGTTAGGCTCAATCCCTGGAGATTTTTAGACCAAACATCAGTCAGATGGATATAAGCATAGTTCAGTTTGCTTTAGAGCTGGGATATGGAAGAGATGTCCTCTTGAGGTCTTTCTCAGGCCCGTGGTTCTATTATTTAAAGTCTGCTTCAAAGACTAATAGTGTTTAATGTGTTTCAAATGGAATTACATCTCATTCTGATAATTGTGAAATATTCAAAAGAAACAATTTTCATTAAAACCTGGAAAGTGAAATGAGTGCACTAAATCTCTCAAGTAGTTTTTTGACCACTTATGTTTTTCCTTTTGGCTCATTCCTGCCATTGTGCTCAAGAAAACTGCAACCTGATAACAAATACCTACATAGCTGGCAATGACTCCAACTCACCCAGCTGTGTTCATGTTTGACCTGCCTCTTCTTAAGAAGTTTCATCTCTTTTTTTACCAGTCATTAAGCTTATTGACTGGTGTTTAGAGACCAGTAAGTGACAAGATTAAAGATAGTAAATCACACAGAAAGTCTGTGTAAAACTAGGATATGTTGCTTGCTTATGGTAGCACTCTTTTTTCTGCAACACCTGGCCCCATCTCTGAACAGTGCATGTACTGATACCCAACATATTACATCTGAAAGCTGAATAGATTGTGCCAAGCAATGAAATATTAGGAAACAGGACATTTCCTAAAAAAGATTCACTACTACTTGCTTACTGGTCCCAAGAAAGACCTAATCCTTTTCTTCCAGTTTGCATTCTTCAGTCAGTAAAATGCTTTGTAGTTTTCCTCTAGTTTCAGCTGTAGCAGTCATGATCGACTTGTCAGCCAAAGTCAGCAGCAGGGGGGCAAGCTTCTTCTTCACCATTAGTTAATACTGTAACCAATAGGAATCGTTTGCCCTCTTAAAAATAAGGAGTCTTTTCTAAGGAAAAAACCCTCAAAAAACTGTCCATAGAAAATTGCATAAGCTCTTTCCAGGTCAGTTAAACATAGGGGGTTCTTCACCTTGTACCAGAACATAAAGAAGGTCCTCTCTGTCTCTCTCTTTTTTTGCTATTCCATAGATAACCTCCTTTTTATCTAATGCAGATTTATTTAATTTTAACTTTTAATACATTTCAGTGAAACGGACTGCCATGAAAGAAAGGATAATAAAACTCTTAAAAGTCTAAATACAAAAGAATTTTCAACTTGCTGATAAGGAAAAATAGTCACCTATGTTTAAAAGTGATAAATCCTGTCATATTGAAATCACATGTTTATTATAACAGTTCATACTATAGAATATTCAGAACTTACATATTATTGGTTGTGTTTTTGTGAACAGCACAGACTTCCATTAACAGCAGTGAACTTGCAGTTCTGTGCATTGTTACAATAAGTGAATTTATACCAGAAGAAAATCAGGAAATTCACATGAAGGGCCAATGTAATTAGTAACACAATGAGTGGTGTTAAAGATGCCAGGCCATACACATCTATGAACTTTACAGAAGAAATGGGAGCATTCCATCTTCAGTTAAACTATTTAGTGATATCAAGATTCAGAACATTGTATTATCTCAAATAAGAAAACTAGTTTAAGACAAAATAAAATATCAGATTCAAAGAAAATGTTTAAAAGAAACAGCTGAGACAAACTAGAAAATGCTGTATTTTTCAACCATACTGTATGTCATAGGAAAAATATATTACCAAAATACTGTCTAGAAAATAGTGATTTGGAGAATAATTCAGTGCATAAGGACTTCTGGATTCTGTTTAGCATTCTCCAAAAAAAGTCTGTACAGTGAGTCACCTAGGGTTTAATTCAGATTAAAAAAAAAAAACCTTACTTTTTTTTTAACTTTTAAAGAAGTTTGGGTACTTCTCTAGTCTAGAGTAGCTCCCATCTTAGTAGACACAAAGCAATGCTTCCAGAGGGAAGTATATTTCTCTTCTTAAACTCCTTTCTGAGGCACCTCTAAAGAATGATTTGTCCCTTCTTAGTTCTTTCCATGGTCCACTGAGGAAATTTAGAAAAATAACTTAACCAAGTTATCTATATACTACTAAAGGACAGCTTTCTCTAAAAGTCTCTCTGTAGTTACAGCCTTGTGAGAATCCACATCTTTAGCATTGTTATTTTTTTGCAGGTAATTAATAAATAGTAATTAAGCTGAACCTCTAAAATAAAAGAAAATTTAGATTGTCATCCATAGCAGTCTTCTGGACTCAAGTTTACGATTGCCTTATTGCAGTGGGGTTTATTCATTGTGCTGTCACAGCTTTGCAAGGGCAATATGCAAACTAACAGGCACGCTATAATAATCAAAACTGAAGGAAATTATGAACCTAAGTTAGTTCTACAGAACTACAAAGAATTAAAGATACTAGAAAACAGGAGAATATACTCTTGTCTGGGTGATACCATGGTACTGATTCTTGTGGTGGGGAGCCATTCCTTGCTGAAGGACTTGCAACATTATGTGCACAGTAATATTTTTCTTTGCTTTCAGAAACAACTGAAGAGACAAAAGAGTGTGATATTGAGTTTACTTGTATTAAAAGTCTGTAAAAATCTTTATTTTGAGTCTGTAAGAAACCACAAGCAACTGCATATGTGCCTTCCTTTTGTGCTACATTTGTCCTTTTTATTTTGCAGTGTACAAAGTCACTGCTGGAACCCAGTGATAGACCTTGATTAACTGTACTTAATCTGTTTCCACAGACAAATGGACCGGAGAAAGTGTTCTAAAACAAGATAATAAAACGTTATCATTCCTTCACTCTCATTTTATTAAATATGCTCATCTTATGTGCAAAGTAAGTCTATCCAGTTGGCATCTTTGTGATGAGACAGAATGCATAAGGAAAAATTGGTTTCAAAACGTATGTTTACATATTCTATCTGCAATGGTAATCTTACTGACAGGCATTTGTCACTGATCATTCTGTTGTGATACAGTATAATTTGTACTCCTTTTCTCTTTGTTACTGGAAGGTATATGGTAAAATAGATAACTGTAGAAGAGCCTGTAATTCTTTTTTTTTTAGCTACCGTTCATCTCCAAGTCAGCTCCAAATGCAGATATACCTCCCAATATCCATGAAGCCCTTTGTGACTATTTTTTGTTTTCTAGCACAAGAACAGAAATATTCAATGAATTCAAAAGGGGGCAAATTTCATACTCCTAAAACAAAACATTCACTCTATAACAAGCTTTTAATTTTCATCAATGTCACAGAATGTTGTTGAAGGTTATAGTTGAGCAAGTTTCAGATGGTAGTTAGGTATTTATGTTCCTAGCAGGAAAAGAAAACTCTAGTCTCAGAATATTTACTAACAACAATAGAATTTTTGAAAAGGAGATCAAAATTCACATTTCAGGCCTTAAGGAAATCACAGACTTAGGGAATAGGCATTAGCCATTTAATGAAGCATTTTTCCCATGGTTTGCATCACGCATCTTCCTATGGGAAGCTTGTTGCAAGCCCTCAGAGTCTGAATGATGGACCCAGACAACCTATTTTAGCGAGAGGATTCCTGTGTTCTTATGTAAAACTCTGAGAAAGTGTCAGTAATGGTCTCTGCTGTTATCTACCCTTGTGCACATTATGTTTATCCCTAGAAAGATGATAGATGTGTTGGAGTAAGGAAAGAGCCTTAGAAGTCTGTAGATCAATGGGTCTTCTTTTATAACCAACAGAATGCAAAGGAGAAAAACAGTTCAAGGGATAACTTATAAACCCAAAAGTCACATCCTATTTTCATTCAGATAAGAAAACTTGGTATCTCTGTTGGGTTGACCTTGTCTAGCTACCACAGACTCACCAAGCCTCTGAACTGGACTGTGGACTAGGGAGAAGAAAATAAAATAAATTACTTGTGGAGTGAAATAAGGATAGGGGGATCGCTGTAATGGGCAAAACAGACTTGGAGAAATTAATTTAGTTTAACAATTAACAGTGAAGTAGGCTAAGTAGGAATAAGACCAAATCTAAAAGCACCTTCCCCTCTTCTTTCTGGGCTCAGCTCAGATCAGCTTCACTCAGATTTCTCTACTTCCTTTCCCCAGGTGGTTCAGAGGAATGGGGATTGTGGTCAGTTCATTATGTTGAATAATGAACTGTGCTGCTTCTTCCTCCTTGCACTCTCCCTCTGCTGCAGTGTGGGGTGTCTGCTACAGGAAAGTCTTCCAGAGTAAGTCCTTCCTGTGTGTTGTAGTTCTTCACAAACTGTTCCAGTGTGTGTCCCTTCCACAGGCTGCAGTACTTCAGGAACAAACTGCATCAGCACAGGTGCCCCACGGGGTCACGAATCCTGATGGCAACCCTGCTCCAGAGGGGCTGCCTCTCTCCATGGGCCACAGGTCCTGTCAGAAGCCTGCTCCAATGTGGGTTTCCCATGGGGTCCTCCACAGGCTGCGGGTGGATCTCTGCTACTCCAGAGACCTCCATGGGCTGCAGGGGAACAGCTGCCTCACCATAGGCTGCACCATGTGCTGCAGGGGAATCTCTGCACTGACCTTGATGCCTGCAGGATTATTTCTCTTACATGTTCTTAGTCCTCTCTCTGGTTGCTATTGTGAAGCAGTTTTTCCCCACTTACTTGTATTATCCTAGAGGTGCTTCCATTGCTGCTGATGGGCTCAGCCTTGACCAGTGTGTTGGGTCCTTGGAGACAGCTGGTGTTGGTTCTTTGTACATGGGAAAAGCTTCTGGCAGCTTCTCCCAGAAGTCACCCCTGTAGCCACTCTGCTACCAAAACCCTGCCACATAAAGCCAGATACTCCAGGATCTTTTAATATCCATAACCTTTTTCTATTTAAACCATGTTATCATACAGCCTATATAACTGACACCACCTCAACTGCCACACCTTGCCTGTTACTTAAAGATCTCAAAGGCTACCTTTGATACATTTTCATCCTGATATGCTGTTAAAAACTTTTCAACATACTTTTTCTTCATCTACGTGGTATTAATTTAGTACCAACATAACTCAATTGATTTAACTCCATGTACATACTCTATGTATGAAGAACTACGTACTCCATGTATGTTATGTGTATATATATTTGTATATTATTTCATATCTTGTATATTATGAACTTGTATAATATATGCATTATAGAATGCTTACTATATGTGTTTTGTATTGTTCAATATGTTAAATAAAATATAATCAGAGTTTGGTGAGACAATTGGGTAGCTAATCTGTAGGCATAGACCTGGAACGCCACCTGAAGCATTTCTATAAATATTCTCCAAATATTGAACCAGTTTTAGCTGTGTAAGTGTGGAATTTCTTCAGGATATAACCAAGAGGCAGTACATAGTTTGCTAGAAAATAAGAGCCTAGTGGCAATAGACTATCTGTCCTCTTCAGCTGTACCCTTGATTTGAGCATTCTTCAAAGGTCTCTATTCATTTTTTTCTTTGATTTTTTGTAAGCTTACACAACAAAGATATTCTCCTTTTCTCTCCCTGCATGTTTTTCTTTTTAAAATTCTCAAACTCCTTTTATTTCCTTAATTTCTCTATTTTAAAATTAGTAGATTTTCTTTGGTATCAATGCAAAATATGGTCTAAACTTGATCTTCAGTTGCTTCTGTTGTGTGCTTCATCACTGGCCATCCTTATTTTTCTTTATCAATTTCATCCAAAATGCTGGTCTAGTAATCATCTAAGGTTTGGACAACCTCTATTATGATCTATTCATTAAACTCTCATTATCCTCATTCCTGACTTCCAAACTCTGCATGACTCCGCTCTCATTATTGGCAATTTTCTCTGCAATTTCTTAACTTTGTCCTTGTATCCTCTAAGTCATGTGTCCTTCGTTTTATTCTTTCATTCCTGCCTTTAGGCCTCAAATTTTGGGGAGTCTTTGAATGTCTGAGTCAAGGGTGAACATACAAACTAAAAGTGAAAGTTCTTGCAAAGAAATTCTCTATCATGAAAAGTCATGGAAATCATTAAAAATCTGAAGAGTGAATTTTCAAAGATTGTCTTCACATTCTCTTTTTTCTTTTGTGGCCTATTAAAATACTTTGCGTTTTTGGTTTCTATAGTTCTCCAGGTGTTATAAAAAGTGAATATGCCTTGTTAGCCTATTAACAGTACTAAGGTACAGTAAACCTAACACAGGTGAGCAAGGCCAATATCTTGCTAAAGGCCAAATGGCAACATAACAGCAGAAATCAGATTAGATTAGATTAGATTAGATTAGATTTTAATATCATAAACCTGGATTATGCACCTGGGTAGATAATCCCAGATTAAAATTTTGTATCAGATGTTCACGTCAAATTAAATACATCCTTTTCTACTCTAATGTAGCAAGTTATGAAAGCATTGTTCATCCTCCATTGAGATATAGTAGTATTATACTCAGAGAAGCAGGGAGTATTCTTGTGTTCAAGGCTAAAAATATTTTCCTTTTCCTTTCCTTTTCAAAATGCTGCCATGGAACACAATCAGGATCAAAACTTACTGTTGGGATCAGTAATAGAAAAGAGAATACTTACAGTCATGACTTTTTTTCTTCACTGCAACTGCAGCTGAGATGGGTGAACCTATTCTGGCCTTCAGATATATTAAATTATGTTTCATTGATGGTGAAATCCAGTTTCCAGCTAATACTCCATTTAGTAGATGGCTTAAAGTGCACCTTAATCTGCATCGTGCCCCAAGTTTGACGTTATTTGTGTAGGGCATTGCAGGTTGATAGTATTTTTTTTTCTGCTGACAGCCACAGTTCTCTTCTCCATTAAAACTTATGGATATTTATAACTCAAAGTGTTCTTGTAGTGGCTGGCAATATAGAACACTTCTCTGCAGTCTACTATTTGACAGTTTCTACTTACTGAGATCTAACTGATGAGAACATCCATAGCTCTTTTGGTTACTAGATAGTTGTGCCAAGGTGATCCGGATCCCTGAACTGAAGGAAGCAAAGACACAAAAAGCAATTTTCTCTAACCCAAATTCGTGTCAGAATCTTGCTAGCAGTAATACACACCACTTTACGGAGATAAATAGCAAATCATTGCTTTTTCCTGTTACTTCAAAATAAATGTAGACCTCCAACATCTCAGACTACAACACTGCCTGCATAGGTGTAAATCGAAGTACATTTTGTTCATGCTGAAGAACATGGAAACAGTATAAAACTCTAGTGCATTAAGAAGCACAAAATTAGAATCATACAAGGGAATCATTGGAAGGATTTTTAAATTATTTCATCCAACCTCCTACGGAAAGTAGGAGTATCATATCCTAAAAACCTTCATGAGAAGAGAATCCACAACACCTCTGGGTAATCTCAGTGCTGTGCTAAACTACCATTTCCCAGCATTCTGGTGCTGAAAAATGTATACATAATGCCCTGCTTGAACCTCTCAACCTGTAGTTTGTGCTTGTTACCTGTCAGCAAGTCCAAGTGTGGAATGAATCATAGAATGGTTTGGGTTGCAAAGGTCCTTTAATACAGGTAATTTAGTTCCAACTCCCCTGCTATGGGCAGGGATGCCATCCTCTAGACCAGGTTGCTCACGGCGCCATCTGATCTGGCCTGAAGCACTGCCAGGAATGGGGCATCTACAAATTCTCTGGGCAATCTGTTCCAGTGCCTCACCACCCTTTAGGTAAAGATTTTCTTCCTAACATCTAATTTAAACCTGGCCTCTCTCAGTTTAAAGCCATTACCCCTCAACCTGTCACTATCTGCCCATATGAAAATTCTCCCTCTCCCTTCTTTCTTAGAAGCCCTCTTAAGGTACTGGGAGGCCACAATGAGATCTTCCCAAAGGTCTTCTCTTCTACACATTGAAGAAAAACTGCAGCTCTCTCACCCTGTCTTCATAGGAGATGTGCTTTCTGACAGACCCTTTCCATGTCCTCCACATCAGCCCTGAACAGGGGGACCAAAAGCTGGATGCAGTAGCTGAGATGTGTGAGCATGCAGTAGAAGTGGAAAATAAATTCCTTTGATCTTTTCTAGAAGTGAAAATTTTCCTAACTTAACCAAGTATGTAGTTTGCCTCCTATGTGATGAGAACACACTGGAGCCTTAGATTGAGCCAGGGATTTACTACGCTCCCTCAGCCATTTAGTCATCTCATAGCTGTACTGAATTATTCTGCTCTGGAAACACCTTTGAACTTCTCATGTCTGAGCTGCATGGGCATCCTTTTGGCTCAGTTCTCCCACATCTTAAGATAAATCAAAGCTTTAATATTTACTGTGTGAAGCAAATTTAATATCTTCTATAGATTTTCTGAGAATTCTTGTCTCATCACTGAGGTTGTTGACAAAGCTACCAAACAGATGTGGAGCGATGGCCACCCCACTAGTCTTGTGCTCATTACCAGGTTCATTGGACTTCACATGCCTGATTCCTATCCTCTGAGCACAGAAGTCCAGCCAATATTAAGCCTACCTAAAAGTGCATTCATACAACCCATTCTTCTTTAACTTACAGGTCACAGTGCTCTGAGAGATTTCCAAAGCCTCAGCAAAATTAAGGTATTTTACTTCCACTACTATCCCTTCATTCATATGGCTAGTCACTTTATCAAGACAACTGAGATAATAAGCATGATCAGTCCTTAGTAAACCTTTGTTACTTACTTGCCCTTCAATGTTTAACCCCACACAGCAACTAAGCACCTTGCAGTCATTCACTCTGCCCAGTGCAAGATGAGAGAGAGAATAAAAAGTTAAAATGAGAAAACCTATGGGTTGAGATGAAGGCAGTTTAAAAACAATAAAACAACTACAGTAGTAGTAAGGAAAAGGAAAAAATAACAAAGAGAAAATAAAACCAAAGAAAGAAAAGTCATGCAAGTGAAAACAGTTGCTCATCACTGACTGACCAATGCCTAAGTCCCTGTACAGGGGGCCCCTCACCAACCTCTTCCCCATCTTTATATGCTGAGCATGACACCATATGGTGTGGGATGTCCATTTGGTCAGTTGGGATCAGCTGTCCTGGCTGTGTCCCCTCTCAACTTCTTGTGTACCCCCAGCCTCCTCACTGGTGGCGTTGGGAGAGTCACAGAAAATACCTTGATGCTTTGCAAGCACTGCTCAGCTGTAAGAAATACACTCCTGTGTTATCAACACTGGTTTGGTCACAAATCCAAAACACAGCCCCATACCAGCTACTCTTAAAAAAATCAACAAAACTCTATCCAAGCCAGTCAGTACAACTGTTTAGAAAAAATCTAAGAATCTGTTTCTAGGGACTGAGATTAATCTCAATAGCCTGTAACTCCCAGATGGTTCCTCCTACCATACATAATGCTTGGCATAATATTTTCTTTCTTTTTTTTTTTTTCATTTGCAAGGGACTTTTCCAGATTGCCTCAATGTTTTTGGCCACAGGTAAGTAGCAGCTTTACAGTCACCTCAGCTGTGTGTTTCAGCAGTTTCAGATGAATCTCATCCAGATCCAGGGATTTGAGTACATCGGGATCCTTCAAGCAGCCCCTAGCCTGAAACTATTCCGCACTTGACTACTCTTCTCTTTCCCAAGCTTGACTGGCTTGATGCACTGACCTGGTCTCAGACTTTTCCTATAGGGATTGAAATAGAGAAGTGGGGAAGACATCAAATACTTCAGCTTTATTTGTGTCATCCATCACTGAGCAGTCTCCTCCCTTTTGTCAACAGTGCCGTGTTTCATCTGAACTTTTTGGTCTGAACCTTTTTCTGTGAGCAAACTGACAGAATTTCTTCTTCTTACTCCTTGTAAAACGAGGCAATTCTAACTTCAGCTGAGCTTTGGCCTTCCATATTTCCCCTAAGTGAGTAATGTTTCTTTCTCATGTCTATTCTTGTTTGCAATTTCTTGTATGCTTTCAAAATTAGCCAGCATCGATTTGATAATCATTAAATTCAATGGTTTCACATGTTATTGTGTTGTTGTTTTGTACATTAGTTTTGTGCAGCCACTGTTTGGTCAGTTTGTGTTCCCATGGCATGTTTAATAAAGTAATAGTGCATTAATATTTATATCTATCTATCTATCTATCTATCTATCTATCTATCTNTATCTATCTATCTATCTATCTATCTATCTATCTATCTATCTATCTATCTATCTATCTATATATATATATAAAGACAGAGAAATAGATGACAACTCATTTGGTAAAGCTGACCAAGGGCCTACACCAAACCTGTGGCAGCAAGTAAAATTATAAAGGTAGTCAAAATGCATACATTCATTCTCATCAGGAAGAAACTGATTTCTAATATTTTAAATAGTTGCTTTCAAATCAAAACAGATGTATTGTGTTCTAGGACTGTGAGTCCCCTAAAACCTCTATCCGTAGGAGCCCTCTGTTCAAAGCTGTATGGTCATCCAACTGCCAGCATTTATTTCACATGTTCATTCCAGATATATCAACCATTATTCTAGGTGTTTTCTCTTGATCGTGGTTCCTGCAGATATTCCTCCAGCTGAGCAACTTAGAGTTTTTCTAGTTTTTTCTTGATCCCTTACTTAAAAAACAGCATCCAAGATCCCTGAACCCTGTAAATAGAAAACTCCAGTCTCATTCTATCCGCAACATTGTTTGTAGATTTTCTCACTATATCAGATAAGCTGGATTTTTTTTATTTTGTTTTTGTGTGGTTTTTTATGAACATCTGTTTAAGTATTACATTTTCTTATGCTTTAGAAAAATGCATTTTCTATTTTAAAGTGACATATCATGCCTGGAAGTTAATCTATCACTATTTTAGAGTCTAAACTTTAAAGAGTGAAATGGATAGACAATGCTTCAGTTACCCTGAGCTTTTTCTCCATTTATTTGGCTCTTAGATATAAAATTTGTGACAACTAGATACACATTTTTTCTCTTCCCTTCAGTTAAGGAACAAACTTACAGAAGAATGAGAAAGTATTTTCCATGCACAGCTTTCCATGCTCTGCCACCTAAAGTCATTCACTCCTTAAGACTTCTTAAGATTGAGAAAGACCTCTAAGATCATTGAGTGCAGTTAGACTTCATATATTTATTATATTTAATTTGTCAATAGTTAACATATGAATAGGAAAAAATCAAATTTTATTTTCCCTATGTATTTAAACACATAAGGAAAATAAAATCTGAGAAAAACTGTTTTCTCTCTTCAGTTTATATGTGTGTCCCTCATTTCCTGGCCATTTTAGCAAATTATCCCATAGCTTCTTTCCACTTCCCTGGGGAAGATGGAAGACACACTTATGAAGACTCTGATGATATCTGGTGGAATAAAATTCTTGGAAAGGTTCAGGAAGGTCAGGCTGAAATGCCACAGGGCCAGTACCTAAATAACATATGAATAGGTGCTAAAATATGCAAGATACCATTCTTGCATATTATATATGTTTATATCTACATTCTTTTCTCTGATATTATAAACACTATTTCAAAGCTCTTTTTTTACACAGGCATGATTGAACATTAATTACATAGAATCTGTGAGGTTTTATAATATTTTAAGGCCTTAACTGGCTTTGAGATACTTGACAATTTATTAAAAAGAAATGTGAATCCTATAGTGTTATGGTAAAAAGAAAGAACAAGAATATAGCTTTCTTGCTGACTTTAAAATACAAAATATTTTTTTTTTAAATTTTGCTTTTTGCACTACCATTGTACAGTGGTAGGCACAAGACTTGAATGAATTTTAATTACTGGTGTATGTCTCAGCAAAACTGAATGAAAATCAATGTTAATGTGTCTTCACCTAAACTTTTAATAATGTGCCTCTGGAGGATCAAATTCTAATAGCACCAGCCAGCAACCTCGGCACAAAGAGGTTCATTTATGGTTCAAACCATACAAATAGAGATAAATGCAGTTCAGGGGCAGAGTAGCTGTAAATTTATATTAGTGAAAAAATACAAAAGAGAAAGAGGGG
>VWYI01014372.1:0-65054 GCA_013399455.1 Anthoscopus minutus | reverse complement strand
TCAAAAGATTTGTCCTAAACTAGGACAAACACAAAGGAAAACTGAAGTTAGTTTTCCCCAAGCATATCAAGTACTTTGCCATCAAGCATTACTTTCCTTCATGTTATTAGCCTAAACAAATTGCTCTGAAGACATCTCTAGAAAAGAAAAATATGCACAACTCTTAGCACCCCCCTCCCAATAGGATACCAATAGGATTCTGCTATCAGTCCTCAAAATAGACCTTCGTCCTTGGAGCTTATTTAATGTTTATTTGATTTGAAGGAGACTTTTTATTTTTGTGGTTAATTTTTTGTTTCTGAATTGCCAGCAAGTTACTTGCACTTGGTCTCCCATACATGAGGGAGTGTGGTGAACCAAGTTATGTTTCTGCCTCTCAAAAGCTAAGGGATTCCTAACATATTGTATGCTCTGTGGGCAACCTATCTGCTATGACTCAAGATGTGGTTAGAAGAACTCCTAGAGAGGACTTTCTGAGGGCTTCTGCTGACTCACAGCAATTCTTTTCTTTCTATGCCTGCTAATAAAATTGCCTCAGCAAATCCTATGCATTCCTAATGTTGTCCTGCTGGTGCTTTGTGTTGGGCAGAAGTTTTTGGTAGAAACAAATACACAAAAAAGGCAAAGCCTGAAACTGCAACCTATCTTGTCCTGGCCTTAATTATTAGAGAAGTTGAGTGTGTCAGCTTTTAAATAAAAGGAATGCTGTATTCAATATCTTGCACTTGTCCTATTTCTACTTTAGGAGACCCAAACCAGAGACAGAAGAATCCAAATATAATGTGGTCATACTCTTAATTCAATTTCAATTTGTCGGTTCCTGGCACTCCATTCACAAAAGAGTGGAGCCAAGTAAAAGTACTCACTCATTCACTACTAGTCATAAAATATGGCTTTTGTTTTAGTTTGTTATGTTTTTATTCCCAAGGGTGAAAAAGTTACTGAGAATCAATAGAACTGATATTTCTTACGCAATAGCAAAGTTAATGCTGCTCAGTGGAAAAAGATGCAGTCCTTCAGAAATGTCTTTCTCAACATCTCTCTTCTGGAACTTCTCACACCCTCTTGAGATTTGTAAAAAGTAAGCCTAAATATAAATAAATATGTATTGTTCTTAGGAAGGGTTATAAAAATGAATCAAAGCAATATGCATTTTGTTCCTACAGCAAATAGACCAAAAGTGCAATCTTCCTCATAAAAGTATAATTTGTTAGATACACAAAAGAAACAAAGATCCAAAACCTGATACCAGTTAAACTTGTCTAAATCTGAGTAGCCATTTTGTCATTCAAAACCCTCAGACTCAGATAGTGGAACTGAGAGTAGATATTGAATGAAAACAAAGTCTGCAGTTTAAAATTCTCCATCTCTACAATGTAAATCCACGTTAGTGCCATTAAGTCAATGGATTTCCTGTGAATATAGTGTAACATGTAATTTGCTTTCGTTACCTCTGAATACATTTAACATAACAATAAAGCCTAAATTCTTTGGGGGGAGAGGAGGTGAATCTATTTTGGAGCATTTTGGTTAGTTTCAAGGTAAAATAGAATAATTAGCTCATCAAATATTTGTAACATTCTAATTGTGAATAAGCCTTAATGAGATGGATCAGGAATATGAAAAGTAGAAAAGCCAAGATGCAGATCTTAAATAGCATCAAGGCAAAAGCAGGGCTTAAGTAGAGATTAGAGCAAGGAAGAAACTTGAGGAAAACAAAGAACAGAAAGAAGCTTTGAGTAGGCATCCTGAGGCACCTAGACCCGAAAGATGTAAGACAAGATGACCCATCTGGGAAAGGTGAAACAGGCTCCATCCAACAAGAGCAATCCCTCTGATGTAATAATACTGTGGGAGTGACAATGGCCATTGCTCATAGACTTTGCTCATCCTGGTGTCATTAAGTGCCACCATGACCCCCATTTCTCACCATGAGTTCTGATGATGATGTCATTGGTCAACTCCAGGCAGATAAGCATGCAATAGTGCCTTTTTTGTAAAAAAGATCTTTATGTCATGTACTATTGCTGGCCTGATTCCAGTCTCTCTACAAAAATGCTGAATTATCAATAATCTGTGGTTTGTATTGCTGTTGGTGTGCATGTGCAGAATCGTGTTGGAATGCAAGCTCAAGTCCACAACCTGTTTCAGTTCAAGAATTGTCTGAAGGTGACAGAAAAGCATTAACATCTTCTTTGCTAAAATGATTAATAGATTAATAATGGTATCTGAGTGCTCATAGTGATTTATTTGACAAGCCAGTTAATCATCCAGGTATAATAGTACAGAATTAGGAGCATGCACTTCACAGTAGGGTCAAAATTAGAGATCAAGAACTCATTTAGCAATCATAGGAGAAGATGAAGAATACAAAAGGTGAAAGGAAAAGAACATCTTGAAATATGTGAACACTGGGAAATAGCTTCTCATATTTTTCTTCTAAATTCTAATTTAATTTTGAGAGCTTTGAGGAGCATGACAACTCTGCATCATAAAAGTCTCTAATCCTTTATTTTTCTTTAGAAAAACACCTTGTGTGCACTTATCCTCTCCCAGCACAACAGCAAAATTTGTATAATATTGTGTTTGAATATGAATAAATAGTATAGCCCCAAAAACTAATATTTGGAGAATGGCTATAGAAACCCAAGTACTGTTATGTAAAAACAATTAAATTTGTGTCTTTCTGGCTATTTTATACTAAACACTACATTGTGTTTGAAGAAAATAAATTGTAAAGAGAATTATACTGAGTAGAAACACAGAGCTGTTGGAATTTTTAGAGCTGAATTCATCTGGAATACAGTGACAAGAGCCTTGAACCTCTATCAACAAGCAGTGGGTTTTCAGAAGGTCTTTAATGGATTGTATGATTTCTGTCACTAACAAGTTCACTTAGTGTGTGAAATTTTTTCTTGCTGCTCCAGGGAAAAAGCTCTTCTCATGGTGAGTATTTAAGGAGTATTTATTTCAATATAAAAGCAATAAAGTGTTCATTTACTTCCTTATATAGAATAGAACAGAACAGAACAACTTCAGCTGGAAGAGACCTACAAAGATTTAGTCCAACTGCCTGGCCAAAAGTTACAGAATATTGTTAAAGACATTTTTCAAACACTAACAGGTTTGGGGCACTGCTCATGTCTCTGGGAGGCCTGTTCTAGTGTTTGACCACCCTCTCAGTAAAAAAAAAATGCTTGCTAATACCTAAACCTTCTGTGGTGTAGCTTTGGACCATTCATTGCACATCCTGTCACTGGATACTAGGGAGAAATGTCACAAAATTAAGTCTTTAGGAAGTTTTGACCCTAAAGGCATTCACACTATGTGGCCAGAAACAAGAGGGTACTGAAAGAACCTAGTAGAAGGAAAATAAAAGTAAAAACTTGGGTCATACAGCGGTGAGCTTAACCCAGTTATGAAATAAGTACAGTGTAGGGTTTAGTTGCACACAACTGCAGATGAGCTGGAGGTCAGCTTGCAGAAAATAGGGATGCTCTTAATAAAATAAAAAAGTAAAGTTAGAAAAGTGCACCCAGTATACCATTTCTTTCCTGAGTTTTCTTTGCCTGAAAGTTGAGGGCTGAGAGAACCTGAAGAGATTTCTTGACTTGGAAATAGACAAACCAGCACAGAAATTATTAATGCAAAGGAAGAAACAGAAAGAATTCTCTGATTGTACAGAGACCCAGAAGTACTGGATAAAGATGTAAAAAAGAAAACATGTTTCAATAACCAACCAAGGAATAAAATTTAGGCCATATGGCTGATGCCAAACAGCTACCTAAAATATACACAGCAGCCTCTACCCTTATACCATCAGCATATATGTTCAGAATAGTCAATATTCCTTTAGGAGCTCAGTGAAGATTTTTATTTTGATTTGCTTTGGGATGTGAGCTTTTTCTGTAGAATATAAAATATTTTTATGCTATTGAGATGAATAAAATTTAGTGATATTTTTATCTTGGAAAAAGCCAAAATCTAGACAATCCTGGAAAATCTTGAGGGAGAGGAAGAGGTGTTGGGTTAAAGATTTAAAAAAAACCCGAACAACTCCAAACCAGAGGAAAGTGCAGGGAAAAGTATACCCTGGAGTTAATGCAGAGAGCTGTACTGACAAATCCTAATAATTCTGAGGTCATCATCAATACTATCCTTACAAACAAGAAAAAGAAACAAATGTGAGAAATTCATATTTAACTGAAAATAGCCACATGGAAAGATGCCAGTTTGAGCTGTGACTTGAAAACAGGTCAGGCTGAAAACATTCAGGAGATAATGTAAGCTATTAGCACAGATTTGTTGGCCATTTCTGAAATCCAAGTTCCAGTGCTATATGATACACTACTTTTATCATGCTACACTACTTACTGGAGCAATCTAATGAAAAAGGATCTTGTAGGTCATTAAGGGACTAAAAATCTAAAACAAAATGGTAAAAACTTTTAATGAAGAATAATAATACTACAGATACTGGCTTGGCATATTACGAATGTCAAAAATACAGCAGAAAAGCTACATTGACCTCACATGAGAGAAATACTTCCTGAAGCAAAGCAGGCACAGATTTTTTTATGTCAACTACAAAACTTGGTGCTTATTCTAGATAATTTTTCTTGTTTCTCTGGGAAGTTGATACTGGAAGACCTTTAGAAGCATATGTAATAAAGAAATTTTCAATTAAAGTTTGGACAATGGACTGGGAATAAAATAAGTAGAAAAAAAAAAGAGAAGTTCAGATTTCATTAGGTACATTGATAGTAGAAATGGTGAAACCTGGTTTATCATTCATAGAACTGATAAGTTTGGAACCTTAGAAACTAGATAGAAGGAATGATCTTCCTTCATAAAATGAGGAATTTTTTTACAATGAGCATGAAGGAACACTGAGACAGGTAAGAGGTGGTAGATGCTCCATCCCTGGGAACATTTAAGGTCAGGTTAAATGGGGCTCTGAGCAACATTATCTATTAAGTTTTGACTGAGAAGAGAGAACATGGTGGTTAGACTTCACCACAGAAGTAAACCCTTGACTATCCACATTAAAAGAAGAATTGATTAAGAGGCATCCCTTTTTCATCCCTTACAGCTACTGCATCCCCAATGTCTTCTGAGTGGCCAGGTTAAATCACAGGCTGGGGTCTCCCTGACCACAGCACTGCTTCTGGCTCAGACAGTGGGATGTGCACTCCAGAAGGGCATTCTGAACTCACCCAGGCAAGACAAGATCTCTGCAGGCTGGCTGATGTGACTGTCAGTCAATGTCTGTCACTAAGCCAATCTATGGTTCTGACTGCAAAAGCCCATGCAGGCTGATGCAGTCTGTACTGTAGAACAAAGCTCTTCTTACCAGCCACTGTCATCAGTAGGACCTGAAGCTTGTCCCCTGCCCATGTGGGGCAGAGGCAGAAAAACACCCATTTCTGTAACTGTGACAGCTCTGAAGGGTTGCTTGGGGGTTCTGAAACATATCTTTGCTTGAACTCCAGCTGTGATTAAACTTGTTTCCAGCAGACAGTAACTTAACATAAAACTAGCAAGAATAAAGTGAGGATTTTGACAAGATGTCATCCGAAAGATTTTTTCAGGACATAGAAAGGCTGTTGGAGTTTTTTCAGTTTAATGTGACAGGGACTAAAGCTGAACCCTTGGTCATTCATTTTAAATTTAAACCTTCCTGGGTCACTATGCTAAAACCACTCAGGATAATTTTTAACAGAGGAGCCAAAGAATGGATCAGTGTAATTTAACTTGAAAACCCAGGCTTCAAAATCAAGTATCAATTCTGAGAGGTGGATAGCATCAAAATGTCCTCTGATGAACACTGAAGGCCATAATAGAGAATCCATAGCAAAGACAATACCACTGGTCAGTGGGATTTTCTTTTACAAAAAGTTATAAATTCTCACCCTACTTTTCTAAGTATTTGGAGATGGATTTCTTATATTAAAATCATAAAGTGATACTGTAAACATTGTTTTAATAAACTAGTGCACAGACTGAATTTTGAATTCTTCTTAGACATGATATTGAACTATTTTCAGATGGAAATTGTCTTTCACTTAGGAGAGATAGGGATAGAAAAAAAAGATTATTAAAGAGGCAATTCTGCTGATAAGAGTGTTGACTTAAGTGAAATACTTCATAGTTATAGAGAAAGCATATGAAAATAGTAGTCTCAGTAGTCTTCCTGAATATGATATTCTGTCTTCAATTGTTGGAAAAATACAGGAGATTCCCAATTACAAACTCGGTGAACCCAAACTGGGCCCCAAAATGACACAGAAATAATGTAGTTTTTGAGAGTTAATGTGCAATATTATGGGTAATGAAGCATCTAAGGTGAGGAAGGGAATAATGTTTTATAGTAAAGGAATTGAAAATTGTATAAAATCAGAAAGACAATTATGGAAGTCATCAATAATTTAAATTCTATTATGAGTAATCATCAGTGTGAAGGTCATTGTATCTTCAGGGTACAAATTTTCCCTTTTGCTATCTTTCTTACAAGAAGAAAAGTAAGGAAAATGAGACTCATCTCTTTCTCAAAAATAGACCTGGGAGTTTCCAAGAGCAAATTGATTACCTAGGAATAGAATTTTTAGAGAACCATGAAACATGACATGCATGTAATCACATTTATATCCAACTACACTTTGTCCAAGACAAATACCTTGATTTTTGTTCTGTGCAACTAGTCAGTGGTTGTTGTGATGGGTCAAATGTTCCATTGCAGGTCTTCAGACATCTGTTTTCTCTAGAAAAAAGGAAACATCATTTGGAATTTTAAAAATTGCAATGCATTGACCCATCTTACAGGGTTTTTTTTAAGAATTCTTTTTAGCCCTTGCTTTTCATAAAACACAGAAGTATCTGAATATATCATATACATCAAAATAGACATGTAGTTCAGAAATGCAGAGCATTATGATGAATGAATAAATGAATGAATGCATGCATGCATGCATGCAGGCAGACTTTCAGGAACAATGACCATGTATCCCATACTTTCAGGGAAGGTGGAAAGAAAGTCCATGAGGAGAAGCTTGTTATATCAGGCACAGAGATAAGCCTGATCGCCACATTTCCAAATGGAGTGGACTAGTATATTTAATATGAATTATTTAATTATTTGTCTAAATAATAGATACACTCACACATGCCTCTTTCAGATCCAATGTGGATTATTACCTGCCAATGAAATTGTTGGTTCATTAAAGAAATAACATCCGAAATATGTAAGCATGAAATCATATGTATTCAATGCAAAAAAAATTGCATTTGAACCAATTCAAGATGCCACTAATTTGCCCAAAGTGTCTGTTGGTCATGGATCCACTTTTGGCAATGCCATTCAGTGGTCTCATTTTACTGCAGCTTGAAACATAAACAGTCTATATATATTGACATCAGGGGTTTATTTGTGGACTTATCTCCAAACTGCATCACTGAATCTGCGTTATAGAATCTGAGAGGTTTCTGTGACCCCCTGCTCAAGTAAATGGATGAATTGAAGTGGTAAAGAATATTTCCTGTTCTTTTCAGAAATATTTTCAAGGCTAGGTTATTACTTGGGAATTACAGATTGGGATGCTGTGATACAGTCTGTTTGGATATACTTATTTGAGAGAGAAAACAAAACTGAGGGAAGTATATGTAGAGCATAAATATTACCTACACAGGAATTTTTCCAGTCAAATTCTCCTCAAGCTGGTGTGGTTTTGAATCTGTTCTTATGTAATTGGACTCAATCATATTTCTTTAAAAGTGAAACCCTTCAAAATCAGGAAATTTTCTGCTATTGCTTAAGATGTTCATTTTGTTGAGCCATGACTGTCAGAAGATAAACTAGATGTACAATACAGGTCTGAGAATAGTCCCAGTGCTAACTGATGTGTCTTTAGCCTAGAGACCCAATGCCCCAGCGTTGGTTGCATTCTATGGACACATTCCCTTATGGCACCTCACTAGACTGGGATATGGTTCTATGAGGTTTCCAGAGCCAGTCAGTAGGTCCTGATTTTAATGTGCAACATGGCGCACCTCTTTAGCTCTCCCATCTTTCTCTGGTGTATCAAAGCATGCATATCTACAAAGAGTATAGCCAGGAAACAAACTAGAAAAACATCATTTTTGCTGCTGAAGATAGGTATTTGGTCCTGTCAGCAGAGACTGTGACTGAAGGTAAACAGCAGTTCTACTGAATATTCAATTTGTCCCATAACATGTCAGTAAAAATAACAAAGATCTCTTTTGCTATAAATAATACAGATTACTCTTTCATCAGAATTTCATCACTTCAGCAAGGCTGTCAGAAGTATGTAAGGCAAAATGCCCTGCAATATCAGTATTTCAAACATCACATTGACACTCTCCACAGCTTTTTCTTTAGGCTTCAGTGATTAGAGTGAAGATGGACGAGGTGGCATTAACTAACTCAAGTGCTTTGCTGCCAGCTTGCATTTCAGATGAACTTATTCAGGGACAGCCTCTTCCTCTGACATAACATTGTACAGTATCCAGCTTTTACCTCTCAGCTGTTAGAAATACCAGAGGGAACAAAATAATTCATACTTGATTTTGAAAAAGTTATTTTGGAGCAACTTTTAATTAGCAATTAATCATAGCTCGTCTCTAGAGCAAAAGGGCTCATATCTACTAAACAGATTGGAAATAGTCACTTTAGAATGGGTGAGAAATGGGATTTTCATGTTCATACCTTTCTCATGTCTTCATTGCTTGACAGGATGACCAAGGAACAATGCCATTGTGCACTTGGATTCCTAATACTGTATTATAACATGTCTCCCTAGCAACACAGGCTACTGAAAGCACATCAAATTTTTCCTCTCCTCACTAGAATTTCTTTCTATAAAATATTGAATTGAGTTCAAAGTCATAGCTTCCCCTAGAACCATTCAACTGTTTGGACCTGGCATATCTGAAGTTTGAGCCGGAATGACAGCTTGGACCTTGAACCCTTCTCAGTGATAGGAAAGTTCATGTGTGCAGATAAAATTGCCTTAGAAATTTGTATGAAGTTTCATTGACCTCTCCCAGCAGCAAATGGCCATCACAAATCTCATTTTTCCCAGCCAAAATGCAAGGTTTAATTCTTTGATTTATCTTTTCTAATGTACTTATCTTCTCTAACAGATATTGAAGTAAAGTAATACACCATTCCAAATAAGACATTCTGGGCTTCCTTCTACAGAAGGCCAAGACTACAAGATACATATTGCAAAGGGCAATGTATTGTCTAATTCTCCTAATCTATTAGCACAAGTGAGATCAAAGACTACTTCTAGGGCAGCTGATCCACGTGAACTTCCCCAGTCTTCTCAGGCCCTTAAGGGTAATCTTGGATTGGATTGGGCAGAGGTGGAAGGCACAAGATAAAGCAAAAGTGTGAAAAAATGGTTCAGAGAGAAAAATAATTAGTTAATGAAAAATTAATCAGGAGGGCAGATCGTCGACACAGCTCCTGCATACTATAACTGCATGCAGCAGCAGCAGCAGCTGTTTGTGCTTAAAAGCAACAACTCTTCTGACAACATAAATTCCACTAAAGAATTTTAGTTATTTAAAAGGTGATTAGATTTTAGTAATTTATTCTAGTTTTATTACAATTTTTTTTTCTTAGGGATCCTAAAGGGTTGTTATAATTTCTGATAAAGCGCTTTTACTCCAAATAATCAATATCAATTGTAATATACCATGTTATTGCTTAGATTTATATTCTTGGTTTGTGTGGGATTTAGGTATTAATATAATTAAAAAGAAATGAGATACAGTGCTCTACTTGGAAGTTTCACATTAAAAATAATTAGCTTTTCCTCTCATTTCCAGATGATACAGAAATTTTTACACTGAACTATTTATATTGAATACATTTCTTCTGTTTTCATGAGTTAAAGAGTTTTAATAAATAAGAGATAACAAGGCTTTTCTTTTGGGAACATCTAGGTAGCAATAAAGGTTCCTCATCTAGCTGGGGTGAGAATTAGGTCCTTCAGAAATTTGAGGAGATACCCAGTTCATTTCCAATGTACTATCACATGTTAATCAAAACCAGTTAAATAATTCAAGCAATAAATCTTTGATCAAAGCCATTTTGTTTGTGAGAATCATTATGCTAACCCTGTGTTATAACCACTCTCTTCCATATAATTAATCTGTTTTTCTTTGCAAAACCTATATTGTTGCTAACTCAATTGTGTCACATAGCTCCCATTTAGATTTATCTGCCTAGACAGTTTTTACCACAGCCTGCACAAAAACCTCCAAACCCCTGGCATAGAATCTCCTACAGAGTACTTTGCAGACTGTTCTGTTCTGTGCCCTACAGGGATATATTTTACATATCAGAAATGTGATGGCAAAGAAAGAGAAGCCGTTTCAGAAAGAAATTCAGCCTTTTACTTTCCCTGCATTTGAGGACAAGTAATATTTTTGCAGAATATTTCCTTTTAAAACAAGAATTAAGGGAAATGTAGTGCCCTATCCTTTGCTACTAGCTGATCTGATCTGTAATTACTGCAGGGACAGTCAGAAGTAATCAGACTGAAAGACGCAGAGATTTGTTTTTCTCTCTTGTAAGAACTGGTATGTGCCTCATTGCAATGTGCATTTTGGTCGGTTTTTTTAAGGCTGTATACTAGATTAAAATTAACTTCCATACCGTGAATAGGTAGGGACACCAGCTAGAACCCACTGTTGCAATTAAACTCACTTTGCACATTTCTTTTATAAATAATCTGGAAGGCAACTCAGAAGTCAATAAATTATATTGTCTTTATCCTTTGCCATTTACATAGTGCTACTTACACAATTAATTCATACAGCACTTTCAAATTATACATTGGGCAATTACTTTTAAAAGTATCAGGAAACAGCCATTTCAGGTATGGTATATGGAGGAAATTAAATAGTGAGTAGAGTACTAAATGTCAGGCCAAGGAGGGCAAAATAATTCTCAGCCCTTTCACACTGCATAAAGCAATAGGGTCTATATCTGAGATGAAGCATCTAAGACACTCTGACAGTCACAATAAATGGCAATAAAGTTATGACATTCTGCCATGGCTTAACCTCAACTGGCAATGAAGTACCACACAGCAACTCTCTCACTCCCCCATGCCAGGTGAGATGGCAAAGAGAACCAGAAAAAGGTAAAACCTATGGGCTGAGGTAAGAAGAGTCTAACTGAAATAAATTAACATTTAAAAATAATGATAATGAAAAAGAAAAAGAGAAAGAAGACTAAAAGCCAAATAAGATAAGTGAAGCACAAGACAGCTGCTCACCAACTACTGACCAATGCCCAGCCCAACCCAAAAAGTGGCTGGTACCTCCTGGCCAACTGTCCACAGTTTACAGGCTGAAAATTGCAGTTCCAGCCCAAATCAGGACACGTCTTTCAGAACTGTAGGAAAAGTGAAAAAATGTATAGTAACTTCCTCTTAATTAAATTCTATGCTGTATTTTGCAAGAGCTCCATTTTAATCACATATCATTATATAACAAAGGCGCCACATAATAGAAGCAGGATAATACTCTTGAAAATCTCGTGACTATAAGCCAAAATGTTAATGAAACACCAAAGTACTTGGAAACATGATCTTCCAGGTCATTTCCAATCTAAGCACTAAGAAGCTTGATCCTTCACAGAGAACTCAGGTACAGAATTCATGCCTTCCTCATTGCTCTGTCAAGGGAGAGAAGGATATGTTATCAAAAGAACTTCACTAATTAAGGAGAAATTAAATCATGGTCCTATCAGTCTGTTCATATACTGAAATTTACAGGAACAGGCAGACCTCATGCAATTTTTTTTTTTTTAATATAGTGCAAATAGATCAAATCACTTCACTGAAGCTTAAATAATGCTTTAAGTAGGTAGAAGTATGTAACTCAGCTAGACACTTTGCCTTATGACAGCAAATCACCTTTCCAGAATAGACTTCTGAACCATGAATGAACATTGAATGCCAAATTGCTATGGATTTATCACATAAATCCCCATTAATTCTACGTGAAAGCATAACAGGGGAATAGCATAAGGGAATCATAATTCAGAATGCATTACTCTTGGTAGCTTTGCAGCCAATCTTTGCTCTGATATTTGCATCTCTGGGTGTTCTTTTAGGGGACAGAATAGTATAGAGGCTACATTTGTAGTTCTTGGTAAACGACCCTTAATAAAAAAAGTCTCTGAACAGTCCAGATCACCACTTCACTCTATTCTCATCCAGGTTTGTGAATTGAAATGCATTATCATTCTCTTGTAAGTTGTTACAAAGTATATAGAGCTACCAAAGCAAAACTCCAGTGTGTCAGCAAACAGGATGTTTATTCACTTGATCCAAAGCCAGGCAGTAAACTCACACTTAGAACTGTGGTTTATGATAATCTGGTTTGTTTCCAACTGGAAATCTAGGGCCCTGATATTCCTGTCTATAACTTGGTTTTGGTATCTATTAATAATTTATTACTTGTTAAGTAATTATTGAAAGATTTCCCTTAATGCAGAATTTGAGAACCTATTTAAAATACTATTATGTACAATCCTCTTAACAGCCAAATAATTAAGTTCTAACTATCTAGATAAACTAGCTAGCTAATTACTAATGTCACAGTATCTTGAGAAAATGAATGGTACCAATCTGCATTAAGTTTCTCTTCTGGTTACCCCCTATTCTGTGGTTCTGCAACATAATCAGTTGGCTTTTTAGCTCTAACCTTATTGTAGCGAGTGTTATCACTTCATCTGTGTTCTGTAATGTTCCCGCCATGTTATTGATTTGCAATAAATAATAGTTGTACGAGCACAATTCATGGGACTGCTATAGGCCCTTATTCACTGTGCACTCTTTACCAAGCCCCTATGATACCATTTTCTATGGCTTGTGAGAGTCACCATGCCATTTCATAGATCATACTCTGAATTACCTATCAGTCACATAGAAATTAATGAAGATATTCCCACACCCAAAAAAAAAATTTAAAAATAGAGGTAATAAACCTTTATTCATCCAAGAACAACTTTTTTCATTTACAAATGACCCAGGACATTCAGCAATAGCACCTTTCTGAAATATTAGTCTTTCTTAGTTTAGACTGCAGCAGTGGTAAAACTAGAAGGGAATGTGATAATGGAAGCTGGTTGTAAACACTAGCAAAGTCTCCAGTGGGTCTCATGGTGTACTCATCTGCTACAATCAACAGTTCTAGAAGTCAGTAGGGTAACAGAACTCAAACCTTTATTTTCTATTCTTATAAGGGAGAACTGTTTTCCTAGGGCTGTATATCCTCAATGTTTCTAAACATAGATTTCCTGTACTTGGGCCCAGTATCCAGATTATACTGGATTTTTTTTCTTTCAAACGCCACGATAGCATCCGTCAACACAAAAGGATATTTACTTTATAGAAATGAGTCCTTCCTTAAGTTTGTATTTGAAGTTAGAAACATCACTGTACACGGTGTTTAATAATTGAAATGATCTAATTTTATTTGGTGACAAATTAGCTATTGAATCAAAACATGTTTTTGCTGGTGGTGAGGAAATTTCTATATATAATTCAATAAAAATTTCTTTTGCTGCTTTAACTATATCCAAACATTAACCAAAATACCCTCTGTGAACTGCACATCTGCTCAAAAACATTTACCTTCTGAATATCCACTTTTCATAGGTTTTGGTGAAACTCATGATGAATGATATGCAATGGCACAACACCTGGGAGAAATTGTTTATAAAATCCTAATGCTTTTGGGATGCATGAAAATTTTTGCTAGTGAAATGCAATTTGAATGGTGATGGGTATAAGATATAACCTATCCCAATAGACAGCAGCTAAGTCACATTTATTTTGGACAACGATATGCCTATGTGACTTACATATCTAACTTGCTTCTACTGATATGTTTTGGACTGGTTTTCTTGTATGTTGTGACAGATGTGGTGATGTATGTGGTGTGCTGTTCTCCCAAAGCTTAAAAAATATTCTATGCTTATGTAAAGCTACTCACAAGAATTGGTAATTGGTGACTCTGGGCCTTAAAATGCAATGTGAATGGTACAAAGAAGCTATGAGTGTTACTCTCATCAAGCACCTCTCTCTGTAGTAATTGGTAATATGATTCCTTATTTTCGTGTCTCTGAGCGCAATTATAAATTTGAAAGTAATTTTATAGCAGATTATACCCAGAAACTGAATAAAAATAAAGGAACTTAAATTCTGCTTTCACAGTTAATTTGAGAGACCATTATGCTCTACCAACTATTCTCTAATAGGCAGGGAAAAGCACAGTTTTTATTGCACAAATGCATTACTATGAATAAAACAAATGATATATCAGATGCATTAGTTGGTTGGTTATTCTTTAGCACTTCTCATCATAGCCTTAAGTCTGATAGAATAAAATTACCATATTTTCCTTTTACTCTTTAAAAAAGGAGGCTGAAAGAAGCAAAAATGAACTTCAGAGAATTAGATTATAAAAAATAATTATGAGGCCATAAAGCTTTGTTTCTATCTAAACCGTATATAGATGGTTTTTTACATAATCTTTTTCTACACAGGTTACTTAAGCCTCACTGAAGGGAGCAAAACAAAAGGAAAAATACAGCAGAGTAGGGTCCTTGTTAGCTTCGCAACAGAGACATGCTGCTCTTTTAATGTGTTAGCAATTGCTATTGTTCCCACAGACTAGGGAACCCCTAGGGTGTGTTAAGCAATATATTGAGCAATGGAATTGACATTAGAAGTGTAGCAAGAGCCTTTTGCTCAATGGATGGATATTTTTAAAATCAGACCTAAGCTGTCTGTAGTGAAAGTGGTCTCAATCTGGCAACTTAATAGATGAACACCAGCAAACAGGCTGGTAGTACGACCATGCCACAATTTAGTATCTGTCATTCACTGGCATCTTATATGCAGATTATAACTAAAACTCTGTGCCTAAATTATGATTGGAAATGAAATGTTCTCTTACATTAGTTGCAATTCTCCTTCAGACTGACAGAAGGAAGTATGAGGAAGAGTTGGTCTTGATTTAATGGAATAAATCCAGGTTGATGGAAGGGTGTTTTTTAATAAGCCTCCATGTTGTACAAAGAGGAGTTAATTGTTGTCTGGTAACACATGAAAAATTCCATGCAGCAGTGCTGTCTTTGCTTTCCATTAAGGACATGACTGAGGGATACAGTGTTCATCTCAGTAGACGTGTACTTATATGGGAACAAAATAACCCCATCTACCTCAATTTTACAAACAATTTCCTCCATCTACTCAAAAATAATGTCTTATTTTCATTTTCTAAATGCCCAAATTTTTATTAGTCTTCTTATGGGTAAATTGAAGATTGAACAAAAGCTACAAAATACAAAGCGATAATACTTTTAAATTTTTTTTTACTAGATTTTTATTTACTGAGAAACAAACTACTATCAGATTACACTCTCCTTTTATTTAATCCTTTAATAAAATTAATTTGGGGCAAAGGTACTGTTCACAGTTTAGAAGAACTCAGATGAAGTTGCTACTCTACTGTAATATCTGCATCTTTGTTCCATTAGAACTCACTTCTGTTGCCTGGGAAGCAGAAGTGGATGAGAAGATGCAAATTACAGCAGAGATTACAAACTATTTCCAGTAGATTCTTGGAAGAATTTCTATGCTTCTTTCCTTGATGAACAGTCTAACTTTTGTGAGAGCTGCAGGTGTATGGAGATGGCACACATTTAAAAATGATGCTTATGTGACAGCTTTATAAATATCTATGATATCAGAATTGGAAAAATATCTTAGGAATAGGCCCAAATCATGTTTAAGACAGAGTCCAAACAATATGATGTAGGTAACTATAAAGACTACTCTTACCACAAGATCATGGACAGCTATAGAGCAAATAGTGAAGGAAAATTAATTAAAATCATTAAAATCAAATGGAATAAAGCGCAATATTGGTTTACGAAAGCCAGCTCACTTCCAGCTATTTCTATATTTCTTTTTGGTGAAACCTCTGATTTTGATCAATGGAATCTTGTAGTAAGCTTGCACTTTGTGCATTCATCAGAGTTCACCTCCCAGAAAAAAACATACACCAGATTTCTGTGTTACAAAGAGACAGTGACACTCATTTCCCATTCAGATAAAACTTCCCACATACTCTTGCATATCATATACAGTCATGATGCTTTCTCCACACCATCTTTTTTTAAATCTGTGCAGGATTTTGTCTGAGTTGAAATCATCATTTTATCTGGTAACAGAAGTAGAAATGGTTGGTAAATTTTGAAATGTAAAGAATTCTTCTCCAGGTTTTAGGATATTTAAAGAAAAGGATGCTTATACTGTTACTAGAATATATCTTAAATAGATCATCTGAATAGTGGAAGCAATGCATTGCCAGTCAAAAGAGAAAATATTAAAGAAAACATGCAAATCTCTTGCCTAAAGTAGTAAGGAACATGGAACAACTGACTGAATAATTTACAAGAATCTGATCCCTTGTGTATCTTTCAATTAAAAAAAAAGATACAGCGGTGGTTATTTCCAGGTTCTGTACAAGCTCACTAAAACCCTATGGTGGCTGACAGCAAACCAAACGAGTTTAAACATATCTTTTTGTATCAATAACTAATTACATCCTTATTCTGCCTCAGTAACACAGATTGATAGTTCCATTATAGTGTTTAATTAAAATTGTTTTTAATTTATCCTTTTGAAGTGGTCTAATTGGTGAAGGAACAGATGTTACAGGTCATGTGGCACCAGCATGACAGTGATGGTACAGCATGACCTACTGGGCTGCAAATGCCTTCCAGAATCTCTTTCAAACACAGGGATGGAGAGGAGTTTGCAGCGTGTCTGGTTTCATTTGCAGATAATACCTGAGGTATTATCAATTGCAGATTTAACCTTGAGGGTCAATCTCCTGCAGGGATGAACTATAAACTTACTGACTCGGAGGAATAGTCAGGAAATATTTTTCATTATTTCTATGGCAGTTGGTAAACACCACAGATCCAGGACAGTAGGCAAACAGGACTCTATTTAGGCCTCTCTCTATACAGTTTTGCTTTTTGTCCTAAGCATCTGACAGAAATTTTTTTTTTTTTGCAACCACGCTCTATTACCATTGACTCACGAGAAAGACATAGCATTAGGTATTTGACATAACTCATAGATTACAAGTATAATTTCAGGGAGATGGAGTGACATTTATGTTTGGAGGATCTTTTACACCAAACCTCCACCTTCTGAGTGCTGAGGCTGAATGCCGAATAGCTCAAGAGAGCCTTGAACCCGTCTCAAAATTGAACTAAACAGGAAGGGGAGCTCTCTATTTTTTCATTTCAAATCAGAAAGACTTAGAATTTAAAAGCAACATAAAAATCCTCTAAGTTATGTTCCCACAGAGGAAGCAATTATAAAGAGGTTTATCATGCAGGAAAAACAGTTGTTTGGCATGGATAATTTCTATCTATTTTATAGTCGTTTTTGTTAAAAGCAAAATGCAATTACAAAAGTACTGATTGATAATTATAAGAGAAGCCACATAAAATGAAATTTTCAAAAGGCAGGACAGCTTTCACTCAAATATCCCTGTAGTGAGGCTCAGATTTATCATGTCACCATCATCCCAAAATATACCAATTGCTCACAATAAAGTAAATGATGTATTTATGTCTGAAGTAACTACTGAACAGACACTGTTGAGAAGCAGCTATTGCAGGGTGCAATGCAGCAGCTATTGAGCTGTGTCTGCCAACCATCCTGAAAAGGGGAAAAATCAGAATCTTGAATGCAGCAGAAATATCGGGAGAGTTTATGTCAAACAGTGTGATTACTCTGGTGATTGCAGAAAACAGCATAATGCTGTGATTTCAAAGGCAGAAGAGATATGTCTTATTCAAAAGGATGCCAGGCTGCTATTAGTTAGAATGGGCCTTTGATCTAATAAATGATGGGGTTTTTCTCTACATGCATCAGTTTCATTCCACCAACCTCCTGACTGTTGAATTTGTTGGCAGCAAAGTGGGAAATTAAATGTCCCTGAGACTTTTTCACTGCTGCCTAAAGCCCTGCTGGCCAGAGATGCTCTCTCACATGGTGTAAGCAAGTCTCTCCCAGGACCCTGATTCTGACTGGAAACCATATACCAAATGTCAGGTTTTTGCCAAAATGTGAGTTTATTTGCCTCAGTCTTGGAGATCATGTGGGGTATTTTAGGTCACTGAACTTAATGAGCAAATGCATCACAAATGATCCTTCATTAATTGGAAGGACTTATCAATATCCCTCTAACTATGAACTGTTTTCATATATTAATAATATTTCCATAGTTAACTGGAGCATGACATTGAACAGCAAGAAATGAAGCAGAAATTAAACACATAAGCTGATTCTCTGGCACCTGTCTTACAAATACTTTTGAGACTATCCATTTGCTGTATACTTGCAATTAGATTATATTTTGAGAACTGGGGTTTTAATCTCCCAGAGACCTCAGTCAAAGCTTAGCCTAATTAACATCCAAACAATGTCTGAAGCAGTACTTCAGAATTTAGTTCAATGATCTACATGAAACAGAAAAGCACTGTAATTCTTTTCACACTGGATTTACATTGAGCTGGACTTAAAATTATCATTTGCAACTAAGAAATACAAAATTTACCTCTCAGGAGAACTAATTTTTTTTAAGAATTTGAATGTATTTTGAGATTGCTGAAAGCAAAAGTATATGGCATCCACTAAGCAATGTATGCCGTCTCAGAGAGATTTCATAAAATAAAATTTTCTGTAATGAACAGAAAAATGTATATCCATCTCTAAATGCACATAAACCTTCCATTTTATTACCTGCAGTAATAAAATGCACTCACTTGCAGTATATAATGACATGTGTGCTTCCTCATTAAAATGTGACACACTTCAATTTTTTAAGACATTTTACTCAACCTCTGCTTAGCCATAATATCACAATCTCCTATTAGCAGGGAAAATATAACTGCCATTTAATAACTCCAGATTTGAAGAAGCTGCCCATGCTTTAAGAGGTGGAAATACTAAGTAAACATTTTTTTTTCTAGGAAAGAAAGAAGACTAGATGAGTGGGCTGTAGCATCCACCATAGCAGCTACACAACAATCAAGGACTTCAGTATTTATCAGAGAGTGCTGCTAGAATTTTCTGCAGGTTTTTGCTTGCCATTGTGAGCCAGTTATAGTGGAAAAAGAGAGAAGATATGAGCATTGAGCATTTGATAAATTTGACAGGCATATGAAACCATACAAGATGGTAGCAGCTCAGCCTGAAAAACTTTCTTGATATCTTTCACTCAGAAAAATATATATTGTCTCAGTAAGTGGTACCAAAGATATACCAATAATGCCAAACAGACCAAAGCAAGCGCAGAGGCCTGTGCATCATTGCCTCTTATAGCATTTATTAATGAGTACCTGAGTGCATTAGTAGAAGAACATGTCTGTCTGGCACTCTGATGGACAGAAAAAAGTGAAATTAAAATGCTGTTCTGACACACAAATAATTGTCACAATTAACTAGAAAATCATTTTACTGAAGCACTGTGCTCCAAGTTTTGATCTCAAGTGTTCATATGTTACTTGCACCGACTCTACAACTGGAAGCAATCCTGACAGTTGAAGATGTTCTTTGTCTAGATTATTTACATCAAATAATGTATAGAAGTCATTCCTGTCAAAGTTTGTATATATATATGCAGTATGAGGAGGGTCCCACTCACTACTCCCTTAACAAGTTTGCCTCTTTTGCCTGTGAATTCTACGGTAAACCTCAGGTGTTCTGTCCTTTCTCTACAGCTGATTTCATTGCAGAGTGAAGCTTTTCAAGCCTTTACACTTCCACATTAGAAAAATAAGATGATAATTAATATTTCTGTCATTTTAACTGTCACTGAGAAAGCATCATGAAATTGTTTCCACACCAGTAAGGCAGTAGCAAGTTCATTGACACATAGCAACTGTGGGACTTGTGATCTTGTTCAGCAATGAGACCAAATAAGAGTCTGTGGATAGTGCCAAGCTTTTTGTAAAATACTATTTTCAAAATCTTTCATCCTTACAGATTCTGTCACATAGTTTTACAGAACCATGAAGAAGTAGAAGCTTAAAAAACCCCTCAAGATATGGGGGAAAAGATTCTAATGGTTTTCTCCCTTCCCTGCCTTTTCCCTCTACTGTGTCCTCAAATTAAAAAAAAAAATAAATATTTGACTCTTTTAGAAGAAACTTAAATTTTGGAGAAATATTTTCGTTTAAGTTGTTGTCCTGGGGTGACTTTATGATGCCTGTATCCCCAATCGTGTGTTCTGTTTATGTTACATATTAAGTTCTGCACCTTTAAGACTGGTTCTGAGAGTGAAGAGGAGAAAGAAGCAGCCGCAGTTTGTTTTCAGAAACAGCCTTCACTCCCCCACAGCTCTCTCCGGACTGTGTTGTCTGCAGCACGAACAGACAGCGGGACAGAGCTCTCCTTTGCTTTTAGTTAGTTTTTAGCTAGCTGGGGCAGGGAAGTTCCCTGGACGGTGGTTTATTTTTTTTCTTTTTCCTTAGATCCGTTCAAACCTGCTCTGGACTGAAAACCCAGCACATCCCAGGAGCTCACGCCTGTGGCCCAGCAGGGCCTGGGCCTCCGCACTCTCCGGCGCCTGAGAGATTGATAAGAGACTGAGCGAGCCGAGCTGCACCTCACAGCAAGGACTTTCCTGGATTTGCCATCTCTTTGAACAGCGAGAGGTTTCATTGTTTAATATTATTCCATTTTTATGCTTGTGGATATTTTGCTTGTTAAATAAACAGTTTTTTCCACTTTCCGTCAAGGAAATTTTTTTTCCCGAACCAGTTGGGGGAGGGGCAGCTTGAATCTGTTTCTTTTTTTTCCTGGAGAGACCCCATTTGGAGTTTTCCTCTCAAATTTGTCCTAAACCAGGACAGTTGTGTTATAACTAATAAAGTTGTTTCTGTTTTTTTTTCTCTGCCAGATAAGACACTCTTCATTTTGGAGAGGATAAAATTAGATTATAAAAATTCAGGGTTTGGGCATCACCTTTCTACATGATTTATGGCACTTCTATCACAGTACAACCCTTCCATAAGGAACTGATTGAGTTATATTTTCTTTGGAATCTGGATTAATAGCTCATCTGTTTTATAGAGAAGAGTAAGTTTAAACATTAATTAAATTTGTTTCATTAATGTAAGGGCAGGAGCACAGACATTTTTTACAAACACCAGTAGGCAGAATTGGCTGAGTCTTTTTACCTTCACTAAACTATCCTTCTAAGGGATTTCAGTCACCTCTCAAGGTGCTCCTAAACTGCTCCTTGTAACTGTCTATTTTTGCTGTGGCAGTGGTCTGGATCTCTAATTCTTTCTCCAATCTTCAGACAACAGGTTTTCTTCCCTCCTCCACATACCTTTGCGTATTGGAGCAACACATTTCTCCTCATGGTCGTGCTACGGAAAACTGTGATATGGCAATGGAGAAATTGTCTGTCAAGCTGGTTTGTGCACGGAGGACTATCCTTTTCCAGCTGTCCAGCTTCAACAGCAGTTTGAGATGCACAGAATAGCATTTGTGTGCATGTCTGGGGGTAGAGGAGTGTACATCTTGACCATAATTGGTTTCCCACAAACAGCGTTTCCTGCTTCATCTGCAGAGTAGCAGGCAAATGGATTGCAGTTTAGTGAATTACACCCAAGGGCTCTCTCTAACCTTCAAATGTGCTACCATATTATTTCATTTTCAGACAGTTTAATACAGTTCCTGATCATTAATATGATTTTAATATCTGACAGTGCAAAAGGGTAATAATGTTGTGGGGCTTAAAAAGAAGAAAGAATAAAACAGTCGTCACCATCAGTGATTCACTGCTGGCATGTCATGTCTAGAAAATATATTTTATTGTCCTGGTATGTCTGCATAGCTCAGGGAAAGAATCAGTCATTCAGCTCTCAGACCTGTAAAAATTATTTTAATTCTATTTGTTCCCACCCTTACCTGTTCTCCAAGCACAGTGCCACATACTCTCTGTGACCAGCAGGTGCTACTCAGCCTCACATTTTCAGGCAACTTTCACTGGCTGCAAGCTTTCCTCAGGAATGTGACTGAGAGGTATGACATGTACCTGGGGAAATTGGGGCTGAGGGATAGTGACTGATAACAAACCAACTCTATGTTTTGTTCAGGAGTTTTAAAAGCATGACTCCATACCATCTTTCTGGAGGCGTTTTTTGGTTTTTTCATAGTTTTCCCCCTACTTTGCCCTGTGTTTCCTTTTACATTTTAGATTTTTACCGAGATTTAAATATATACTAGTGGTTCTCAGGCAGTCACACCGGTTCCTGGACATGGACATCTCTGCTTTCTGTTCTCTCAAGATCAGTATGATTTAAGCATAGTGGGAATAGGTACAGGGGCCCTGTGCTGTCACAGATCACCATCAAATGCTATATAACCATGCCACCATGACATTGCACCTTTGCAGATGAATTTCAGCCAATGAACAGGACAGATTGGTCTACATGCAAAGCCAAACTGATGCAACAAAGTTGCTTTGGGATTTAAGATAACGTCTGTATGGGGTTGTGGTAGTCTCCACTTGCGGTTCAATTCACTTAAGAGTCAGCTCAGGAAACTGTCTTGGACAGTAGAGGCCCAACATCAGACTTGCAAGCTCTCTGGGGATAATCTGCCTTTTCTTTTGTGTTTTGATTGCCATAGGGTAAAAGACATAGAAAGACTCAATTGGGTGACCTCATTCTACTATCAACACTGACCATTCCTTCCCACTTTTTTTATATTTGAACTAGTCAATTAACTCTATGGTGACTTTTGCTCCTTCCTACTTGGTTAAGAAAAAAGGAACTTGTTCACTTTGAAAAGGAACTTTTTCAAGTTCCTTGAAAAAAGGAACTTGTTCACTTACTTTGAAAAAGCACATATACCAGAAAAATGAGTTTCCCAAATTATTCCTTCACACCCACAGCCGGTGACTCCTTCAGAGAATGGAAACCAGTATGTAAGCTCTGAGTTCATTTGGTGTTGTTTTTGAAAAGCAATGTACTATATTTAATTAGGGGCTAGTTATGTACTTTAAATAGTTTCTTCCAGTTTGCTTGATAGAATAATCTGGTTTATTTGTCCTCCCTGAAAGTCATAAACTCAGAATAGCTAGGAAACCCATGATTTTAAATTGTGGTAGGAAAATCTTCTGAGAAGATCCCCATGAATATCTGCTGTGTAGCAGCAACTCACAGCTTTATCTAAGTTGAAGCCTCTGCCTTCTGACAGATATGCTTCAGTTTTAACTGTCTTGGCACAAGTCAATATACAAAATCACTGTTCCACAGCCCTGATTCCTGCACACAGCCCAAAGAGTTAGGTCTACAAACTTGACTCACTTGATTACCTCGGTTGTTTCACTTCACATTACTTTTCTGTTTGGTGGTAATAAATTAGATGATCATTACAAGCAAGAGGATTATGAACATAATTAACAAATGAGGTTGTTGAAGGATTTATTGCTCTGGCCTGATTCTTCACTAGTTTCTCTAAGAAAAAGCATCATCCATCTCTTATTTCCAGTAATTAGCTTTATCTTTATAGCACTGTAAATACTACTTTAATTACTGCACTATTTAGCTTAGATGAGATTCAATAGCAGTAACTTAAATGGGATTCTTGTGCTATCAATTTTTTTCCTTCTCTTAATTCATTTTATTCTTAACTCCTTTTAAGATAAACACACAGCAAAGATTGGCAGACATCTGGATGTGCTTGCATGATTAAAAGCCCTGCATAGGGCTCCTCTAAGAAGGAATGGTTTCTGCTACTAGACAAAAAAATTCTATTCCAACCAGAGTCTGCCATAATAGTCCTGTGCTGGTCTATGGCTGTTTTCTATTATTTCACAAGCATAAAGAGGCAGGCACTCAGCCACAGAACTCAAGCAGAAAATCTATTTGGCTTACAGCAGCTCTTACCACTGTATATGTTTTGTACCACCCCCTGGTGTCTTTATCCTTCCATACTCCATATCAAGATGTAATTTCAGTCTAGTAGATGCCATCAACCTGAAATTCAGATGAGTTTTTGAGGTTTCACATGTTGACAATGTTAAGCAAAGGAAAGCAGCACAGGAGAGAAATGCTGATGTTGCTCACTCTTAACATTTTGTTAATGCAGAATTCACATGGGAGCCCCATTCAGTGAAGCAATAAAAAGTGTCAGAAAATGTGCTCTTCTGATTTGGGAATATAAATTCACCAAGAGTTCTTACTCCATGTATCATATGGAATCCAGTGACAGACATGATGTGCCTAAAACTTTTCCCTGCCTCGGAATAAGCTTACCAAAAACTGTCTGTTTGACTGAAAGAATGGTTGTATGCTCACCATAAGAACTGCTGGGGGCCTATTCTGCTCGTCGGGTAAATGCTGTTTTCTCTCGACACCTTGCAAGGCATTGTGATAACTTCAAGAGGGCAAGAAAGCATATCTACTTATCTGATGATCAGAGAGACAGATAAAAGCACTCCACTACTTTTTTTCTCTCTTTATCTAAGCAGATGGTAGCTATACAGTTTGGGGCTGGACTAAGATATACTTCCTATTAGAGATATTTATTAGATTCTGATTGTCTTAAAGAAATGTGTAAAACCTCTTTTCTTTAAACAGTTGTTTAAAAATAGACTAGACAAAGCCCTGAATTTGCCATCATGGAAGACAGCAGCGGGAAAAGTTCTTTAGCTCTTAAGCATTGTTAAGTCATGATGGACCAAGTGTGCTTAGTGTTTATAGTGGTTCAGAAGTAATAATCAGCAATTTTTTTGCAGAGCATAGAGAAACATGAAGAAGTAACTGAAATTGGATTGGAATTGTAGACAGGTTTTGTACAATACAATAAATAATTACATTGATTATTTTCCTAAATGAAGCCTTTTTTCAGGTATTACTCACAGACACAGCAATGTATGCTTACCCTGTTCTCCTAAAAGATCAAAGTTTACAAATTAAGTAGGACTAATTAATAGGAAACTTGAAAACATTAAGAAGATTGAAAGAGAATAATTTAGAGTTGTGTTGTCATATTATGTCAACATCGCTTCTGAAACTCTGCAGGCTATTTGATACTTCTACTTTAAAAAAAAATAAAGATAAGACTGTCAGGGAACTCTGCAAATCAAATTTCATTATCTAATTATAATTCGCCCATTTGCTCCTGCAGCTGACTGTATGCCCTCATTACACTCCTAAACTGCTGAAACTTTTTTTGTTTACACAACAATCTGAAGAAACAACTCTAGTCAGTACCAAGCCAATTTACTAAAAAGATGTGTGAATGAAACCTGAAAAGTACTGTTTTCACTCTAATGGAACTTACAGTGAGGAGTATCCTTTGAAGGGCACCATTAATGTGCCCCCAAATTCCTCACTATTGAAAAGATGATACCCCTGTATCCCTACATACTCCAAAAAGCCTTTGCAGAGTTCTTTTCTATGTTTCAGCTATGTCAGGAGCAGTATTCATTTATAGAAAATCTATTTAGTTATTTTGAGAATGCCAGATCAAAGCCTCTATGTAAAATAGTGGTCCTATCATGAAATATAAAGGAACCTTGTAAAGCAAGCCTGACAGATTGAATATATTTGACTGAATGCTTCTACAGGATACCATACCATAGTTCAGCTAGGAAACATCCAGGTTTTAGTCCTCCTTACCTCCATCAGAGACTTTGGGCCACATATTCTATACTAACCCCACATCCTTATTCCTCTTGTATTAAATGCATTTACCTTCCCAGCAACAGAAGGCTGGAGATGGATAAAAAATGTGCTTGCACAGCCAGGAGTGCTCCGATGCCGTTGTAATGTAGGCATAAAAACAAGGAACATATGTAGAGGCAGCTTCTCGCAGTTGTAAAGGCATGTTAAAAATATGGGACTGTTGAAAAACTTCAATAGATTTTATAACTGGGGAACTATGTGTTTTTATTGTATACTATATGAACCCACAAAAAGTGATGCTTTCCTTTAGCACATTTATTCATAGCTCATTTACAACAGAGTAATTCTTTCATGTAACAAACAAGAAGGTTTATGTCTAGTCTTTTGTCAAAGAACTGTAAGCTTGTTTCACTGAATCTCTCTGACAGAGAAGTCAGACAATGACAAAGACTGGATTACAGAGAAGGTTAAAAGAAGCTCTTTCTTATGGTGAATCACTGGCAATATTTCAGTTCCCCATGCACAGCTTCTTAAAGGAAAGAGGGGAAATTGTTTTGGTGTCTGGAGCTGTAATCCTAGAGTGGACTGTTTAAAGGAAGGAGACAAAGTTTCAAGTTGTCCTCTGAAGCAGTGAGTATACAGCCAGTCCTCCTGGATTATCTTCCAAATAACTCATCTATATCTTCATTCAGAGAATATATATATATATATATATATATATCCTACAGACCTTCAGATAAGTGTCCTCCTAATTAAGTGGATTTGATTGCTGCCTTTGAATGAGACTTAGTTCAAACAGAGCATTACAACAAAGACAAGAAAGAGAATATTGCTGAATTTACCACAATTTGAACATTTTCATTTCAATTAAATCCAGGAATTTTAACTGAAGAAAGGCTAGAATAACCAAAGACTAGGAAAGGAGGAACTATACACCCTATAAGCTGTTTTATAGAGAAATAGTGCAAAACTTCCTTGAAAGGCAAAAAATTACTTATTTTTGAGTCAGACTTATATTTTAATGTCACTGGCTCTGGAAACTTCTATGTATCAATTTTAGCATGACCCCAAATACATACCCTCATCTTTTGTGAGGCCATGGGAAAGGTATCCAATTTTGTCAATATCTTGATGTACAAAATGAGTAAACAAAGTGAAATCAGTACCTTGTAGAGATACTGGAAGGATCACCTATCTAACATGATCAAAGCACTTTTAAAGTGCATGCACTTTCATAACAAACTAATTGAGCCCTTCCAGGGAGAGGGAAAATAGGATGTCATTATTATTTCTGTGCCTTTAACTCATGTTCTAATTTGTTAATTGGCATAAAATATGAGATGGGGAAACTGAACCACTGTTTAACTGGGAAGAGTTAACATGGCAGTAGCTGTATGCACTAATTGTATGGTTTTAGTGATAAAGCAGATGAGAGTCAATGCAGAGAAAGATATGGCAGTAGGAATCCTAGTGGTTTTTGGCAAGAGTTCTACATCAGATTGTGACAGTATTTGCCCCATAAGCATGTGCTCCAGTGAAAATCACTGGTGCAATTAGTATGGATTTAATTGACCTATAAGATGGTAGTAGAACCTGTTAAGATAGAGTTTCTTCATGCAGAAGTGTAAATCTCTGCTTCTGACATCAAATTTATCTTACTGAAAAGTTTATGGGTGCATGCAAATACAGGTAATTTTCTTAAAACAGAAGGAGTAGTCGCTAAGAGGTCATACACATGGATAAACAACAAGCAAGCAAATCTTCCCAACTAACTCTTATCTTTTCCCACCTGTAATAATATAGAACAGCAGAAAATGATGGACACAAAATTTTACCTTCTGATTATTGATTTGGGATTTAGACCAGATGACACAGATATTATATTGATGAACTATGCAGATTATTTAGACAGTCTCAGTCTAATCTCAAACCACTGTCATTGGTAGTTTCATAAGAAACAGAAAACTAATAAAGAATATATATGACTTCTAAGAAAAACACAAAGGAAAACTAATTTTTAGTTATGTACAATGTGACTTTATGCTATATTCTTCTGTGGGAAATTTAGGGCATTCAGTTGCCAAGAATAAAATTCCCATCATTTTTATATATGTGGAAAGTCTTTGGCTCATTTTTCAAAAGTGCTCTATAAGAGCATGGTAGCAATTCTATTATATTTCCTTCTCACCCCTATTTCTTCAGATCCTATCAGAAAGAACTAACCTGAAAAACTGACGGAGTTTCCTTATCAGTGTTATGTTTTACCTGGTCTTTGAGACTAAATGAGAAAAACATGTAGCACAGTCATACACTGCTACCGCTGTAATTCTGATCTTTCTAATCTTTCTCTCTTCATCTTTCTTGCTATCAAAATGATACCAGTTAATTTGTGTCCAAAAGCACCTTGAAGATGTAAAAGTCAGTACAAGTGCTAAGCATTTAGCACACAGCAAAATCAGCCGAGTTAAGCATACAACAGTATCATTGAGAGTCAGCTACTGAAATGGAGATGGCAGGTACCTTATGTCCAATACAGTCTAAGCAGGCTAATGCCCCTCTCCTCCAGTAGTCTCAGAATTCAACATGTACTACTTTTGGTGAAATCTCTATTTGTCTCCAAAGGCTGTTGCTGTCTTCCTCACAACATTACTAGTCTCTCAAATGCCCCACATTTCAGACTACATAAAGGACTAAGTCTGGCCTTTCAGAAAACTGGGAATATGAATAAGGGCATTAACTTATAATTCAGTGACATCGGGATCTGGGAGTAAGAATCACTCAGATCCAGCCTCCCAGTGTCATTCATGTTAACCCCTTATTTCAGTCATTCAGAGTTCCAGAGTGGCAGCACAAGGCTGCTGGTCAAAACCGGGCAGAAGCAGCTAATTGTGAGCAATGCAACAGAGCTGTGCTTGGCACCAGATGAGGGTATGTCCTGTCCTGGTCCCAAAAGGACAGCAGGAGTGCCACAGTTTCTCCAGTCTGGTACATGCCAGGAGGCAGCAAGGGCTAGCTGTCTGTGATTAGGGGGTCAAGGCAGGAGCCAAGGTGAGCCCAGCACAAAATGGAGTGCTCACTAGCTGATACAGCGGTGCGAGCTGTCAGGCATAGATAGGGACCTGCAGACACAGGCATGGGCAAGACTTTGCTTCCTCTGAGCAGTGCTGGTAAATCTGCAGGAGACAGCCAAGCTATGAGGCTGAGGGATACAGGCAGAGCTGGAAATAAGCACATCCACAGCACAACCCAAGGAAGGGATTAAAATCCTGACCTGAAATGGAGCCCCTGGTCCTGGCAGCAGAAAAGGAGTTGGGTGGACAGACATCCCAGCTGACACTGCTCATAGATGTTTAGGCTTGTGAGTTCCCTCAGGGATGTAACACCTGTGCTGACCTTAGAACAAGGGAGAAATCAGTGATATGTTCAAAAATACCCACTAACTTTGAGGAAACAAATGTAAGGATTGTGCAGTTTTGCATGAATGCTCAAAACATCTGCATTATTCATCTGGCCCTCATCACTACACTGAGCTCTAGGGAAACTTTCAAATACTGTCAAAATGTATTACTTACTGTATCTGTATGTTTTATAGGTCAAACCATTGTCCCTGTTTTACAGGTAGGATTTCAAGGTTCAGGCAGATTGCTGGCTTGTCTGCAGAACGCAGTGGAGAGTGAAGCATACCTCCTTGAGACAGCAATGCTCATGGCTGCTTCCAAACCACAGCCTCTGACCAAATACACTGCAGTGATGAAAGACTGAACTTATGAGTCTGGCATAGCAATGTCAAATGTGGCCAGTCTGCTTTCAGATCTCACGATTCTCCTTACTAAGCAATGCCCTGTGAACGCCTCAGTTTCCAATCTCCATGCTGTACTTGACTGTATGTTGCAGGCGTACCCCAAGGCATTCTCCCACAAGTGTTAAGGGAATTGATGGCAGAACAGGAATTTAGATTTGGAGGTTTCCAGCTACATTAGCACTGGCTAATGCTGGATAGAAGACCCCTCCTGAAGTCACTCAGTGACCAGGGGAATAACTGCAGAAAAGTGAATGTGTTAGAGGTAAACAAGAGATGAGGAAAATTTTATGAGCAATTGTGTAAAAATTCCTGTTTGGTTTGAAACAGAAACCTCTCTTAGGCCTCATTCAGATAAGTAAGTGAAGTTGTAAGGAGAGCTAGAGATGTGCAAGTTTTGCTTGTGCTGGCTTTACAGTGGTGTTTTTGAGACTTACTGAATGCACTTCTTCATTTAATGTAACATGCTTATAAGTATATAGGACCAAGCCATCTTGGAAGGGAATAAAACAAGCTAATGATGTCATTTTTAGTAGGACAGTGAAATGTGCACAACTCTTAGCATAATATTTCAATAGAGTTATTTTGTCCTGAAAGAAATAAACAGAGGAAAATCCCATGGGTAAAGTATAGCCTTTCATTTGAGGACTCTGTTCTTTTGGAGTAAATTAGAAACCTAAGAACCCTAAGGCCTTGAGCATAAAACAAGCACTTTTCATTTCTAGAAAAATTTTTCATTAGAATCTTTCCCCAATATTTGAACTTATTAGTAGACTCCAGAGAAGTGTGAAGTAATGAATAAGTTTGTAATGAAATGCATTACTGACTTTCTTTGATTTGTATTGGAAGCCTGTCAGTGTTAGCATAAAATGCTCAGGTCAATAAATTGCTATAAATCAGCATTGTCTGTCAATGACAATGATGACAGTCATTCAGTTGAATTCACTTACACCAGCAGGAAAAAAATCAGTGGTTGCCCCCTACACTATCATATTAAATGCTGCTTATATGTGTTATCTATATATTACATATTTATGCAAAGTGGACATCTTAATTTCCATTTAACTTACATTTTTAGTGCCTAAATTGGATTGCCTTTGGGGGATTGATAAAATTAAAATAATAGACGGGCAAAAAGATTCTAAAGCATTTGTTTCTCAGATTTTGATTTTGAACACAAGATCAAAAAATCTGAATTTGTGGCCAAAATCTCTTGCAAGTTCCAGATGGTGTGACATTTAGCCTTGCTGTGTTCCCCAACTGTGCTCACTGACACTCAAGGCATGGACCTAGAAAGAATACTTTTTATTGCACAATACAATAGCAAAAATAGTAATAAATGTAATTTAGTTTTAAATAGTGTAGCAGTTTTTTACCAGAACTTTACTCAGCTCATAATCTGTTTCTTGCTTTTTCTCATAAGTAGTCTGGGCGTGTAGTAAATTGCTGCAATGCAAGGTATGTCACTTTTCATTACCATTAAAGGTTAGTTTTTATCACAAGCATCCCTAGAACTTGTTCTCTGAGCTTTTTTTGAATGTATTTTTATACGTCCTCAGAGCAAAATATTGCAAATGAAATAACATCGTTTTGATTAATATCCTAGTTATTATAAATGTGTTTGAAATTGAACCTTAGGAGTTTTCAGATTTGTCTTTGCAAAAGAATCAAAAATGCTGGCCACTGGTTCCTGAGTCTAGAGGTATTTTAAGATTTTAAGATCAGAGAGGGTTTATTTTCAGGGTATGTTTTTTTTAAGAAAAACAGAGAGAAAATTTCCATAAACTAAAAATAGTTAAACCATCTTGGATAACAAATTAATGTGAGAGCATACAGGGTACTAGCTGTTCCTTACAGCATACAAGAATCCTTCTTCCATTAATAGCTTATCATAACTAGTCCTGTGTTGTCTCTGTATTATCATGTCTTGGCATATTCTAAAAACAGGCACAGTATGAAAAAGAAATGTGCATTTTCCATGTAACTAACACAGAAATTTATGCCTGCAACTGCTAATAGTCAACATGAAATTCATGCAGGGCTGTGCCACATATAAAGAATGCCTGCTATTGACTCCTGCTATTTCACACAGCCAGAAGACTGGCATAGAAAGATACCACCTATATATGCCTGTGCCTGGGATATGCAAGCACTATGGAAAATTCTGCACTATGAAAAATGCAGAACAGTGGCAGGTAAAAGACCAATGAAATGGAATTTAAAGGTTTGCACTGCCTCTAAGCACAGTACTAATGGGGAAGCAGAGGGAAAGAGAGAGCAGCGCTGTCCTCAGAGGTTTTGTTTAGAGGAATATTTCAGTTAACAGAAAAAAAAGAAATCGTGGCAGACTAGAATTATTCACTCTCTATAGTTCCTTCACTTTTGTGGCAAGTCACCAGCCACTAGACTAAAAATCCAGACTTTTCTATTTATTACCTGATTGCAAATTATCCAATTTTTAAAACACATTTCTCTAAAAGCCAAGAGGGGAATCTGAGCATAGGGTTTTGTGGAAACAGGTATATTAAATAGCCATTACATTAACTAGTTTGAAGGAGCCAACCTTCCTAGAAGACGTACATTATTTCTTCATTCACCTCACCAAGAGTTTAGGATTGTTGGTTTAGACTGGGAGTATTAATGTGGCAGTTTGCACTTGGCTTTGTTAAAACTGCATTCTGTTATTTCAGACCATTCCCCCAGCATTTCAGGAAATTTCTGAAGCCTCATCTGATTGTTGTCATGATGCAATACTATGTACAAATTGAAATAAGGTCTTTCTCTAGTCACTCACTCAGGTATAACATACTAGAGAAGACAGTCATACACTGCTCCCTAACACTGAAGTCTAGCTGTGTACATTCTGGTACTTTCCTGTTACTCCTACTATCCTGCTATTCTACTAGTAATCCTACTGTCTTTCTAGACATTGTGCATTAAGTGTGATTTAAATGTATTCGTTACATGCTTACTTGCTGTCATTCACGTCCTGACAAAAATTCCAGTGTTCATAAATACTATTTTTTGATTATTCATTCAAGTACTTTATGAACTTGAGAATAAGCTGCTGGCTGTGTCATCGAGTTTTCCTTTTTCTTGCTTAAAGATGTGTCCTTTCTAGGCGTCTGATGCCTTATCTGCCTTGCATGAGTTATCAGATAACAGTTAAAAAATTGAGGCTGTTTCATCCTCAGGTTATTTATTGTAAAATTCAACAGTATGAGTCAACTTCTGAAGAGAAAGTAGAAAACCACCAACCATAAAAATCTATTGCCTATATTTTACCTTTCATTTAGCTTTCACCCTGAAGTGATGCAGACCCACACAGAGTTTCTTAAAGTTTGCATTTTGCTTTCCATCCTTTCCTTGTGGCTGGAAAATACAATCACTTTATCTTTTTCACTTGGGCTTAATCCTACCTTCACATATCCCTTCCTTTATGATCAAAAAATTAGAACAGCTTAAGAATTTGTTGAATCACTTGTATATGGATTGCTGGACAAAGCAATAATATCCCAAACTGAGGTGTTCTGGATAGCTCCAAGGAAATTCCTTTATTAAATTTGGGTAAATAGGCTACTCCCACCCTCTAACCTGCCATTTTTCTGTCCTAGGCTATATATTTATGTATTTGAAATGTCTTGTTATCATATGATCTTTTGCTATAGATAACCTGTTAGGTAGCCACAAAAAGCCCCATCAATAAAACTATTTTGGTTTACTGATCTGTAGTATCCCACTGTTGCAAAACCCTTTTTTTTTTGTCTCAAAAAGACTTTTATCTTTATAATCTACTTTATGTCTCAAGTAAGCATCCTTGATGTACAAGGTGAAATGGCTTCATTTTTTGTATCTAACCCTTATTAATCAGTCATTATCTTTGCATTAATATTGCAGCTTGCCAATTATCTGTCAAATATCCTCTTCCTAAAGGGACTGGTAACATTGATCATATCTTGAGAATACGCATTCTTCTTTGGTCCTTACATCTTTCAAAGATATCTTTGAGTCATAATTTCTCCTGCTATTTTATGATCTGTTATCAGCAACTGCATTCCTGTTTCTCTGTCTCCCCAAACAGATTTTAAATATCTGTCAAGGTAATTTCTAGATATCTATTACAAACCTTTTCCCATATTACTTTAGAGTCCCTTTGAGTCGAGCGATGATCTTTTTTTCTTCTTTTAATATTTTTTTCATATTTCAGTATAAATATTTCAGATTTTTTTCTATATGTAATGGAATTTAGATTTAGAACATGCCTATGGGGAAGACACTTATTTAGCACCATTTATATTCTGATAAAAAAAGGATTATTTATGCCAGGATCTGACTTCACTCTAGGTTACAGCTATTGAGTAGAAGTGAAACCCCATACGGGCATATTTTGACTGCAAATTGTGATGATGGTAAATTGTGAATAAGTGTTTAAATGGAGTTGATTTACACACACAGGCTGAAATGTATAAAATACTACATTGATTTCAATACCCTAATTTCATAACTATGCCAGCAAAAAGGAGATCAAATATGCAAGGGAAAGCTGGGTGTTCTGACAATAAAGTGTATCTTTTGAAACATAACCTCATTCTAAATGTAGACGTCCCTTTACTGGAAGGAGGTAAAGTGAGGAGATATTTTATGGATTGGCTTTTTTTTACATTTTCTTTTTTTAATATGTATATATATGCATGCAATGTATAAAATGTGTTTGGGCTCTTACTGTTTTAATCTTAGTTAGCTCTTCTTTGTTTGAATGCATAATCCTTTGTTTTGCAAAGGATTGCTGCTTACCAGGTCTGATTTACTGTCCTTTTGAAGAGTAGGATAATGGTATGGCAAAGGTGTTAAATCAGGAAGCAGCTCTCATAATAGATAATACAACTGGAGAAATTATTCTGATTTGTTAGCATCAACTAGAACCACTCTGAGATATGCAATAGAAAAAAATTACATTTATGCCAGTGAAAGATGCATAAACTTTGTTAAGTGCAAAACCATTTCTTCTGGTTTTTTGTTTAAAGAAAGATGCATCCATCTGATGTATTTTTCCTGCACAATTAAAACAAATCGTTCTTTTTCTTCACTCCAACACATACTTCCTCAAGGATTTAGATTTGGGGTTATTCTTTCTCTGTAAGAATGAAACAATACTCTAGAAGTTCTTCATCCATCGAAGAAACAACTTGATAATTGTTAAAGGTGGCATTTAGAAAGATAAATATGCATTGTCAAAGAGCCATATAGAAAAGGAAGGGAACAGTTACATCACATGGTGATTATTTTGTGATAACAACTAGGCTCTTTTTCCTCTTGATATCAGCTTGTAATAAATAAATATCCATTTCCTAACTAGTATGAAAAAGTCTGAGAAAGCTAGAGCAGGAAATATAGCAGAATATTGCCCACACAGACTGTTTAAAGGAAGTTCTGAAAAAGCCAGCAATATAAAACACAAACTTCGTGCACTAGTTTGAGACATCCAAAGTGTCTTATAAGCTGCTTAGTAGTATTTAAAAAAAAAAAAAAGTCGGCTTTATCTTTGAAGAAACAGATTACTATTAGCTGACAAATGAAATTAGTTGGGGAGTCAGCACAGTTCAAAGAACGAGTTTAGTGGGACAGCCTTTTTGAGAAAAGTTAGTAGGCTTTGATCATATATTCATCTCTACTGGTTTCTTGTCTGTAAAATAAGATACAGAAGATGTCTATTTATAAGAAATATGTCTATAGGTCTTTGATAATATAGAAAAGGATATACCTTGAATCATTAAACTTCTGGTCTATGTGTCATTAATGCCATTGTCTAAAAGTTGCAACTGATGGCAAATGTGAGTGGAATTAAACATACTAAATTACAATAAAACTGTAGTGATGGGAGAGGGCAAAAGTTCTTCACTGTGCCCTTTCGTTTAATTCATTTTAATAAAACAAAACAAGAAAAATGCAAGCAAAGAAACAAACAAACAAAGGAAGGACATACTAATTTCACTGATTTACTCAGCCAAGACAAAGATTAGAGGACACATTAAAGTAGTAAAAATACTTCAAACAGTCATTAGAAGAACCTGACCTGGAATTATACAGAACATAAGGTTTTTTGCTGTAGATAAGGAAATAAAATTAGTTTAGTTATTAGACCCTCTAGACAGTGGTTGTGGGGAACAGAAAAGTATTTTGGTTTGCTTTCCTTAGGTAGTATCTAACTTTGAAAGCAATGCTGACTACGTTTACTTGAGTATCTTTCTCTAACTTCACTGGTTAAAGGGCCTTCCAAACATTTCCTTGCGTTTCTCTAGGCAGCAAAAAAGCATAAACTGGTGTCACACCATTTTTCCAGATTGTCTGATAAACTTAATTCATAACATTATGGAACTTATTCATTGGAAAATGCTGCTTGATTCAGTATAGATCATTTACTTCTGTTAATTCTCAGCTGGGAATTTGTAGCTTTAATCTTAAATATATATTGTATCAAAACTATGATCTTCTCTGAAAAGCCATTAAAATGTGTTTTTCCAGCATGTTTAGGATGGTAGTCCTCACGTTGGTGGTAAATCCACATCAAAAGGATTGTGCTGTTCTGCTACTGATAAACAATGTTGACATCAAAACACAATTAACTTTTAGTAATTCTTGCCTCCTGGATCAGGGCTGGTTTTTCCTTATCAGGACTGCCCAGCAAATTTCAGCAGATGTTCAAATTAAAATAAATAGCACCTTGATAGTGCAAAATTTGCTCTAAGTCTTTTAATTAGAAACACAAATATTGATCCATCGCTTCCTAGAAAATGGAAGGAAAAAGGCTTTGATTTCTTCAAATTGTATTCTCCCCACCATCATCTTTCTTTCACTTCAGAACAGTAGTCCCATTCCCAAGATTAAATCCAAATAATGTCCATGGAGAACCTGATATCCTATGGGTCTAATTTCTATATGACCTTATTTGGAGTACGGACCTTAATCAAGACCTGGTGTGATACAGGAAAGAAATGCAGATTAGTGACCATCCAGTAACGTGACAGCCAGGTTAGCTCTGTAAATGTTTAGCTATTGCTAGGTATAGGTGCTGTGAGGTAAAAGTGAATGAGAAAAGCAATTTAGTGAATGCATGGGTAGCACATTAAGGATATTAAAACTATAAGAACTTACATAAGAGGCTGAGAGCTAATAATCAGTACAAAAAGAAAAGAGTGAACTCTACAGAAAAAGTCATTATTTTCTTGCTTCTGTGTCATGCTAGATTTATTGCTCCTTTCTACCATCACTGCCAAATTCCTTCCTTCTCTTCTTCATGTGGCCCTTTCAGTTTAAGTCTGTGGACTGTGTTTCAGGTGAATATTTATTGCTGGAAGTCAGCAAATTATGGCAGCTGCTCTGACAATCTTTCAGGTCATGTCTGTCATCTCAATTTACAGTGAGGATATAGTGCAAGAATTAGGTTTAGAATGGAATAAAAAGTGATTATATTTTCCCTGAAGAAAATGTACCCACAGCTTCTCTAACAGCTAGGTTCTCTGCACTGATAAAGGACTTTGGAAGTAATTACATATAGGACACAGTCCACAGCATTTTATTTTCATATGCTATAAATAAGCCAGAATCAATAGTGAGTTGTAATAAAAAAGGCAGCATGTATTAATTTTACACAGTATAATATATTTTAGGCGATGTGCAAGCTGATAACAAACTCATTGCTCTGCAGGGCGGAAATGCATCTTAAACATTGAGTCACAAGTTATACAGTATTCTAGAATGCAGCATTCTCTGTGCATATGTCAAAGGTGCTTAACAGTTTCTCTCTTCTTAGAAATTGCTGGGTTTAATTGTGCATCTTTGGAAGGAAATCTTGACCTTCATTTCCAACATTCATTTCTGTGGTTAACTAATCCTCCCTCTTACTCAGTTTCCCATCACATCTCAGTTACAGCTTCCAACTTCTGAATGATTGATTCAGTACACAAACGCTCAAGCACCTGATGCATAAAGTCAAGGCTCTTTGCTCCTGCTTTTACAGACAGGGAGCAGAGGCTCAGATAAATTAAATACCTCAGGCCTCATTAGCAAGTAATTAAGAAAGACAAATGAATATTCTAAACCTAAGTTAAGGAAGACTGAATTGAGGTTTTGTTTTAAACTGGGCATGTCTTTTGCAGAAAACTGCTGTTTCAGAAAGTTGCACTGAAGGTCATGGAGATTTTGCAGCTTCCTAAATGTCTGCATGCATGCATGCATACACACACACACACACACACTACCCCTTCTCATTTATATGATGAACTCTTAAGTGAGATGTTTATGCCTATGTTTAAAACAACTGTAAACAGGATGACTAATAATTAAAATGTTAGGGATGGGAAGAGAATTCTGACTCATTTAATCTTGAAGTTAATTCAAGGTCATTTGAAAAAAAATCCCATGGAAGTAGAAACAGAATCTACCAAAGGTTTCTGTCTGTGCAAAGTCAAGGCTATGCTTCATTGAGACCAGATAGTAACACAAGGAAAAGTTTGCAAAGGATAAAGAGCCTGAGGTCCAAATCAGAAAAGAAAACATTATAAATTCTCTGACTTTGTCTCAAACCAGGACAATCAACAATATATGCTTTCATTTGCACAGTATTTTTTTATTGATATCACATCTAAGAAACACACCTTTATCCTTGGATTCAGATTTAATGACCTGGTCAGGCAACCTTCTACTAGGTCAGACTGCTCAAAGCCCCATCCAACCTGGCTTTGAACACTTCAGGAATGAGGCAGAAACAACTCTTTCAGGTAAGACTCCTCTGCAGCCTAAGAAAACTGGAGCAAGCAAGTCTGGGCAGACCTGAAGGACTGAAAAATGAGATGGAGATCCTTTTGCTATTCAGAAGGAAATTTTGCCTTTGCTGTCTCATGTCAATTGTTAGATTGTCACTGGGTGGCACTCACTTGCAAATTCATTGATTTGTACAAATAAATGAACAGTAACAATTAATTACACACTCCATGAGTACAACTCAGTTGGAAGGCAGAAGCTGTGCAGACTTGCACGGCCCCCCTATCGTCCCTGTGTGATCAGGATCCTTATTAACTCACCAGGCAATCTTTGGTGATTCCTCTAGCTATTTTTTCTTACTCTTTTGATCATGAACATAGAGCCTGGCTGAGTTCAATGAAGCCATCCAGCAGCCTGACTGCATGCTGCCTTTGGGGAAAAGAGTTACTAGTGCCACTAGATGTGCCTCATATGAAATTCTTGCATTTTATATTGTCTGGATAAATTGTTTCTCAACTTCATCAGATGACTTGATGAACACACAGATATAGATACAGACATCCATATATATAGATAATGTAGTATCTATGTAACTTAGGTAATATATTAAGTATATGTGTAAGATATATGCCATCAGACATATGGAAAGCTCTGTTCTGATCTCTAAAGTGAAACTCTCAGCTCCCACATGAAAGAAATTGAAAAGGTTAGGTCATGCTTTTAGCCAAGAAATTTCAAAGCTCTTGACATAACTCATCAACTCTCAGACTCTAAGGACAGGGTCTGCTTTCCATCTAGGTAACTTTTAAAGGGAAGCTAGACCTGTGACCTGTATAGTCAAACCAAAGGGCTTGCAGGTATGATGAAAGATATAGGTGACTAGCTGGGAGTTCCTGCAAGATGCTCTGAATTCTTTGAAGCAGTTTGAGAGCTGAGAACTAAACAGAGAAAGCATGTGTCCTACATAACTCTTGGAGAAAAAGCTAGAGGGAGTTTTGCTGCTTTCTTTACTGCTGACTTCACAGCCAGCTGGAAAAGGAGCATGATAAAAAGTAGATGAGAAGGTGTTAAGGGGAGGCCAGACTTGACATAAGTGGGGCACCAATATAATTTTACATAATCAAAGTTCAACATTGTTGACATATAAAAGATCAGAAGCCATGGGTGAACCTACTTTTCAGCCTGGCCACCCTGCTCTGAGGCTCAGTCTGGCTTGATGTTCTGGTTCAGCTGGGACAGAGTTAATTTTCTTTATAGTAGCTGGAATGAGGGACTATGTTGTGGATTTTGATGGAAACAGAGCTGATAATACAGGCATGTTTTGTTACTGCTGTGCAGCACTTCCACACAGTCAAGGCCTCTTCTGCCTCTCACCTCATCCCATCCAGTCAGAACAGCTGAGCCCAAGTGACTAAAGGGATATTACAGACTATATGGTGTCTTGCTCAGCATATAAAGCTGAGGGAAAAACAAAAAGGAAGGGACTTCAGGGAGATGGCATTTATTTTCCTCAGTAACCATTAGGAGTTGTGGAGCCCTGCTGTCCTGGGGATTGCTGAACATCTGTCTGCCCATAGTAAGCAGTGAATTAATAAATTAATACCTTGTTTTGTTTTCCTTGCATGCGTGGCTTTTGTTTTACCTATTGAACTGTCTTTATCTCAAACCATGAATTGTCCTACTTTTACTCTTGCCATTCTCTCTTGCATCCCACCAGGAGAGAGCGAGCAGCCGAGTCGCTGGCTAGGTTTAAACCACAGCCCTGGGTTATGGAAACTCCAGCTTTATTTAAAGCAGTGGCAAATATTCTGATAATCCCTTCCATACTCCAAGCTCAACACCCAGAACATGAGTTGCAATTCACCTCTTTAATTCTAATTATATTCCTTACCTAAACTGGGGAACCAATGTACAGCAATCTTTCAATCACTACACTTCATGATTTTTAAGTTCAGTGACAGGGGTAGATTACTGCAGCATATCTTATTTTTTGGTGGATACTGTATTCATCTTCTGTCTGAACCTGTCAAAAGTAGTTTGAAAAAATAAAGTGCAGTAACTGGCTGAAGTCTAAAAAGCTCTCCCTTATGAATTGTGGTATTTTGCCATCTGATGAATGATTTCATTTGTATTCAGTTCATTTTTGTTATCTCTGGTATCTTTTACCTTCAGTGTTTATTGTGCTTAAGGCACCAGTAGAATATTCATGAAAATATTCAGCTATAACTCTATTCAGTCAATAGAGGTGTTTTTCTTCCCATTACCTACTACAGTACTGACATTTTATTGCTTGCTGATATAGGAGACAACAAGAGGGAAAATTGAGTCATTTAATTCCCATATCTAAAAATAAAACTCCCAAGAATGCTTTGCAGAAGAGCAAGGAATTGCTCCAGAATTCACAGGCTCTTTTGTTCATTGAAGGAAGAAATGGAGATGGATTTCATTCTGGAGATGAAATACATGGAAAGTAACTGTGATGTTACAGGTATGTTGAAATGCTTAAACTTCCCTGTGTCCTTTATATCAGAGGGTGTCTTTATCTGATGTAAGTTTGATAGGTACATAAATGTATTGTGACATTTTAAGTGCTTTTACCATTGTAGCTGTAGAAATCTTCACATGCATTAACAAGTCCAATTCTCCGACAATCTGAAAGGTAGGGAAGTGTCTCCCATTACAAGCAGGAATGAAGGAGCAGTAGATTGAACAGCTTGGTCAAGCTCACACAAGTAAGTCTGTGGCCATACTAGATGAGCCAAGACCTCTTGATCACTCAAAGAACAAAACCAAACTCTTCTTTATACAATGAGATAAATTACATACTTTGCCAAGTCTAAAGCCATAATTATGCAACACAAAGATCATTGTGCTCTGAAATACAGACTTCGAGTACACCTTTAGTCAGCCTCATCATGTTTTGAAAAGAGCTGTAAAGCGGGTGTAGCCACCAGTTGCCATGGTGAGCAAGGAACAAAGATTGTCTTACTGCTTCTAAAAATATGTTTGCAATGAGCAGAGAGAAATCCAGAGAAGTATAAAAATAGAGACAAAATGGCTGTTAAATATTATTGGGCAAACCCTATGCCTTTCTCTGAAACCTTGAAATATTAGAAGTTAAAAATACTAAGATCTTTTATACTCAGTCCTTACTGGGACTATAGCATCTGAAAAACTGTTTGTGTTTTTTTTAATTTTAGCCAAATTTTTGCTGACTCTGTCAAAGTTAGGAACCTTGGGGTGCCTCTAAAGTCTGGGAGCTCTGAGAAGCCCTTTGAAACCTCGTGTAAGTGGGAGGTGGCTGGGTAAGAGGTGGATTAAAAGAGCTGAACAGTGAAATCCATTTGAAATGCACTGTTACAAAACCTAGGATTTTGCTGCAGTCTTGAGCACCATCTACTGGACCTCTATTTGCTGACTCATTGCTTACCTAACACAGGAGAGTCTCCATCAGGGCTAGTTCTGTTTGAGACTTTACCCTGCCCTCAAGGTGTCCTTCAAATCAGGCAGGTGAACAAGTGCAGAAAGCCACTTTTGCTGCACTGGCAAGATGCAAGTAGTATCTTCTCTCTTGAATTAGTGAGGTGAAACCAATGCAGCATGGTGGAATCTAAGATCTGTCTCACAATGTAGTAATGAGCTCTTCATGGGTTGTTAATCCTGAACTTCTGTGGTCTATTTTCTTCCATATATGCAAAATGTCAGGCAGAATAGACAGAACAAACTTCATCCTCTGTCCTCTCAGAGTTTCTGCCAAGGCAAAAGAACTGTTGCAAGAAAGAATTTTTTGTAATTGTAGACTCATATGGTTTGGGAATCAGGTTTTGACTGTGCTTTGGTTGAAAGTTCAGCTGGGTTTCATGGTTGAGTTTTTCTTAGGGTTTTGTTTGTTTTCTTTCCTTTCTCCCCAAGGTAGTTTATGGACATAAAAGAATCTGTTCCTCTAAATGGTATTATTTCTTTAAAAAATCATTGAAAATATGACCCTTGTTTTCTAGGAAGCAATGACAAATTTTCAATGGATGCTGATAAATCCTGAATCTGTGCTTGCTCCTGCATCCAGCCTTAGAAATGGCTTTTCACTAAGTCTTTTTTGTATAAGCTCAGACCAATTTTATCTATCCAAAACTATCATTTTGAGAAAAGCAGATATCAGTGCAGACATTCAATCTAAGATCTAGTTTAACCTCCCAATTACCTTATAAATAAGTGACAACAAACAGCATCCTAGGTTCTGCCTTCCAAAACCTTTAATTCTTAGTGAGAATATTTGGATCTACAGGAAGATCATTTCTTCTCAGAAGTGCAGACAAGATTCATTCCTCCAGGAGAACTTAAAAAGTGGACCATTTGACTCCTCTTTCAATGTACCAGTTTCCTTATTGCTTCAATTAGCAGAAGTGCACTTAAAATATGGTTTTCTGGAAGCAATGGGAAATTATAAAGTAGGAGATTAATGTGTGTCCCAAATGAATACAAGTCCTTTGTCCCAGGGACAGCCATCATTCATGAGCACTTTAATTCTTGTTCCTGGATCACTGTGACTTTTTCTCCTGTATTTAAAACAGCTATCGCTTATTTGCTGCTCTACCCCTCCATATCAAAGGAGAAACCCAGCATGAAAAGGAGGAACAAATGGAAACAGTCTATCCAGAGAAGGGACACCAGGAGCTGTTCCCTTACTGTGTTTGAATTCTACTGTGGCTTATACACTCGAATCATATATGGTAGCAGTAAGCCCTGACACTTCAAGATCTATACCATTCTATATTTGTCTCCATTTACTAGTTGCTTTAAAGGAGAGATAAGAGGAGTTGTTATCTTGCCAAATGTGAGGTACAGACTGCAATTTAGCAGAGATAACCAAAATGAAAACATCAAAGAGAAATAAGGAGATTTCTGCCTTTCCCATTAATCCCTAATCATTTTGCCTCTTATCAGCTATTTAACCAATGAATTTATGTTCCAGGTTTGAGCAGCTGCAGGGAGCAAGGGCTGGGAAAGGAGTGTGTTTGAAAGTGGAACCTGTCTGTTAGTGGTAATTAAGCTGAAATATGCAAAGTTTTAGAGTTCTAACTACTCTAACTACTCTCCTTAAGCTGTTGATGAGCTTAACGTAAATTTCTGATTAAATTCTAAGCGTAGGGAAATGGGCCAGGCTCCTGACATGGGGACGCTGCCGGAGTGGAGTGTGGGCAATTACATGTGCTGCCTGCCTGTGCTAGAGTGGAGACAATGCACGGGGTGGGTGGGGCAGGCTGTCCCAGCCAGCATCATCTCACCACTGCTCCAGGGCTCCATTCTGTGCCATTGACAGCCCCAAAAACAACAGCCATTTACAGCATGATGAAGACATACACCATGGGGTTGAATGACTTTTGCATAGCTTTATTTTTCAAATATACATGCATATCACAACCAGAGATTTTTGTCTTTCTTCCTTTCTTGCTGTCTAAAATCACATGGATTTCTTGTGCAAATAATAGTGTACTGGTGGATATTTACCCATCTCAGAATGGCAATTTTAAAGGTTAATTAATGTTTTCATGGCACTCTGAAAACCCTAAAACACTGCTTAAAATCTGATAATTGTTATCCTAGCTTATCTTCAGCATTAATGATCATTTTCTAACTTAGCCCTCCTCCTCCAGCACTCCTGTCTGGCTCCCATCTCTTCTGTCCTAACCATTCACCTCCTGGAATGAACCAAAGGCATAATTTCCTAACATGTCATGTGTCATGAAGCTCTGTGAGTAATGAATGAGCCCATTACAACTTTACAGTAGAGAAAACAGGTCAATCCTTTGTCAAACCAGCGCACACAGTGTCCTCCTTCCTTGTTACAATTACTCAAGGGAAGGCGGCAGTTTCTCATCCACAGCCTTTCAGGTACCCACCGATGCATGTTTAGGACAGAGATAGGTACGACTGCACACAGGCCTTCAGATCCTGTCACAGGGGAACAAAGATGACAGAAGCTGACAGCAGTGACAAATGCTCTGACCTAACTTTCTTTGAAACAAACCTTTAGAAAAAACACAAACTGAAACAAACAACAATTTATAAAAAGACCTGTTTCCAGTTCTGAAGAATTCATTTCATTAACTACAAAAACCTAAAGCATCCAAACCTCATTGTTTCTTGAGACAGTTCTCTGTACTGAGACTGATGTACATTTGCATAATCTGTCATTCTGTGGATTCCCATCATATTACATGATTTTGATATGAAGAGTAGCCACAAAAGTGAAAAATTATGGCTTTTTATTACAGCAAAGAGTACATAACCACACCATAGAAAAGGGTAGTATTGTATTGAAGAGACACTGCAAGGGAAAGGTCTTTTCAAGAAAGCATTTCTAGAGGATGTCAGAGCATCATCAGTTGTGTGTACGTTAATGGAGTAGCCATAACTGAATAAGACATTGAATTCTTTCTTCCAGAAAGCTTGTATTGGGGTCTTTGAGACACTCTGCTTGTCATTGGAAAGACGGAAACCCAAATTTTAATGCTGCCTTGGTAGTCCTCACTACTAGTGAGAGGAAAAGAAAAATGGACACTGTTTTAAGAGGGAGATGAGAACAGGCCTGTTAAGGAGGTGAGTTTCTTGCAGAAGTCTCAGCAAGAAGGATTGATTTGTATCATGTGCTACAGAGATGGTGATCAGCTGGAATAATTTCTAGGCAGTCATTTTTAACTAGAGCTGTAGTTCAAGGAAATGCCGGCTGTGCCAGCTCCCCTAGCTCTAGATTTACCTAGTTCCACAATGGTCAGGGTTTTCACTAAACAGACAGACCCTCCACATCTTACATGAAATCAGTATTGTCATCCTTTCATGTAAAATAGTAGTAAGAAATCTTAACAATGCCCAGAATTTAGCCTGTATAGTATTGTAAATGTTTCTCTAAGCAAAAAATGGCATTGTCTTCTTCCTTGGATCACTCCCAGAGGATGGATTGAATTGTGTTTTTCTTAACTATAGGATGTTATGGACTAGGCTGTGAGCCTTATATGAGCTTTCTAGTTAGATATCTGTGCAGCAAGAGGGAATATTCCTATATGGGTGAAGAGTAGTGGGGAGAAGTTCTTTAGGTGAAGACTGCTGAAAAGCAGGGATCCTACTATGAGGAAGAATAAGTCAGTGAAAATCTCCCTCCACTGAAACTTCATGACTGCAGGGCACAGAAAGGGCACAGAAAGCTTCTTCAACAGAAACATGTTAGCACTATATCTATTCTTCTGGAGTTGCTGTGGCCATAAAATCACCCAGGTTGTGTCGACAGGATTCCATATTCTCAGCTTACAGTGGGTGGATGTTATAGAAACATCAGCAGTCTTTGAGGACAGTAGAGAAGGATCAAGACCGTGGGGCTGTTCTTATAAAAAATATTTTTGTCTGGATGTTAATTAAAGATTTAATAGAGCTCATTATCATAATAAAATGAAGGTAAGCTCACTATCACAGGCTTAGCAGCAGCTTAGTTTTGATGGTCCAGTACCATCTTCCAGGAGGAATGCTTGGACGTTCTCTCCCTGAGAGGTAGTAGCTAGATGTAGCTGCAGCAGCACTAGCCTGAAGAGCATGAGATTTCTACACTGGTGTCAGATTCCAATCACCTGGCTTATATGGGATTTGGAAGATGATTTTTGCCCTCTCGCTTGACTACATTTGGGCCCAAGAACACAGCAGCTTTTAAGGGGATATACAGAAACAGTGGAAAACACTCTTCTTGCTGCTCTCCTTTTACTTTTTCCTCACTTCTTTATCCTTTTTGTCACTGGAACACCCTTTGAAGCCTATTTGCATGCTAGAACCCTGGTCACCTTCCTAAACACCATGACAACAAACCAAATGAACTGGCACTGATATTTGCCACAAGTTAGTTCAAAGAACACACTACTGTATATTGGCAGCTGTAACAGAATTAAAATGTACAGAGTTCTAGAAAATCTTGAGTGAGACTCCTAATCAGATTCCTATCAGAATCCCTTCCAAAGGACTTTACAGAAAATATTTCTATTTCATAGGAAAATGTATAGCTTTCAATTCAGCTGGCTAAGTCTTCAAATAGTGATTGAAATTAATTCTTGTGAAATGGAAGTGAAATGTACTCTTTAGGCATAGATGACTGAATGCTCTGCAGGATGAAGCTGGAGAGCTTCTTTTCTAAATAAGAGAAAATGAAATAGATTGATTTTGTATGGGCCTAATGCTGTCAGAAGAACTCTGCACTCTTGGTTCTCAAGTGTATTCAGGGTCTTAAGACTGACAAAGCTGGGACACTGACTGGAAAGAATAGTGCTTATTTTGGAAGTGGATCATTTGCTTTTGGTATTATAAAGTGTATTTTCCTAGATGTGCTGTAGGGTAGCATAAGCAAAACATCATATGTTAGTTGTGTTAGACCAGACTTCAGATACTTAGGAAGGGAGACCATTAAGCAGAGAAGAGGTCTCTTCAGCTTTGGGATTTGTTCTGTCCCAGGCTAAAAACTTTTATTGGACTAAATTTTATGTGAAGGTACCATGTCTGTCTTATCTGTTTTCTTGTCCTTGTATTTAATATGAATTCTGAGATGTATTGGTTTAGTGAATGACGTTTATTATCTGCTGTATTATTAGATACTTTGCTTTTGGGCCATTGAGTTGATCTGTTGGACATGTTGCTATTCTGAGGGGGTTTTTTGTGTACTAAGAAGCTTTCCAAAAGATGCTGGAGCTCTTGGGTAAAGGAAATTTCAGTTAATAATAATTTTTAAAAAGATGCATCTGAAACTTTTCTTTCTACTGTTACAAAGCAAAAATAAAATAAAAACAAAACAACAGGCCAAAAGGATAGGATCTGCTTTTATAAAAATGAAATGTCATTAAGAAAAAAACTGGGCAACAGACTGCTCAAAGGATAAATTTGACAGAAAGATAAATTTGACACACCCATTCTGACACAGGCATTCTGCTCCAATACACTATCCTGATCTCTTCTGATTTCTGTATTGGAATGCACTTAATTTTATGGAAAAGAATATTGAAGCTGAAATATAAAAAAAAAAAATTGAAAAACAGAACAAAGCAGGTTCTCATAATCAGCTTTTATTGTAATCAATAGACAGTAGAAAAGCATATTAAAGAGAATCTGTAAATGGTTTAAGCTACTTTTAATAAATAAATAAGTGGCTGCCCCAGGCACCATTATTTAAAGGCCTGATGAATCTTTGAGTTCTAGTCCCACATCTGACACTTATTTGATAGATTGCCTTGGAGAAATCATGTCCACACATTATGTTTCATCCCCTTAATCTGTAAAATCTGTATGAAAATATTTACTCCCTAGGCTGTTGTAGAAATTAATTAACATTTCTATCATTCTTTAAAGATGTAAAGTGCCAAGTAGCATTATTATTATATTGCCTCAGTCTATGATTTCTTCAGATATCACAACATGGGTCAGTAGTTAGATGCAAACTTCCAGTGAAATTTGAGGGGTTTGCATGATTTAGTTCTGCAGTACAAAATAATAACAATTTCCACTCCAAGTTATTAATAAAGAGGCCTCCAGTAATTTTTATGAGACATTGTGCTGCCAGGTGTCATTTTTAAATTTGAAAATAAAATCAAGAAACCCTCTAATATTCTGTGATTATTAATTACTAATGGAAATTTTCCCATTAATAGAGGGAAGGGTGGTGTTTTAAATGGTTTTCATGATGGGATGCTGTATTTAATTTCCATTATTTCTGCTTTTCATGGCACAAAACATTCTTCACTTGCCATCATTCCTCTGTTTGCTACTTGAGTGTCCTCAGAAGTAGCAGCATTTTGGTGAAAGGCGATGTCATTTTCTCTCCCCGCTTTCTTAAGTGGCTTCAGTATCCCTCATGATGAGAGTCACTGTATCAGAGTAAGCCATTATTAGATATTACTCAAAGCTTTGATGAGGTGAGGCTTGAAACTGCTGGTTCTCTTTCTTCTCAGACATTCCAAAACATATGCACTAAGGAATATTATCTTGCAAAATGGAATGGACTTGTTGAAAATGTGCTAATTGAAAGTGATCCAGTAAAAACATTATTTAGTGAGTTAATGGCTGTGCTGCTTCTTATGCTTGCAAATAACAGAACTTTTAAATTCTTATCTGCTGAGTCAGTTGATGAGCTGCCCCAGGAAACACTTTATTGATACTATTGCAGCTTACAGGTTCTGTTAACTCTCCTTAGCCTTGAGGATAGGTTGCAAGTATCACATTTTCAGCCTCTTCCTCTCATGCAGAAGTCATTTATAGAGCTTCATTTTTATGTCTGGCTGACTGTGGTCTCAGTTCACTGTGCCTCAGGTGACGGACTCAACTTGCTTGCCTGGGTTGGGGTTCAAGTTTTGCCTTATCTACAGCCTGCCAGCCATATGACTTCCTCGAGGCATGAGCTGGCATGGAAGCCCTGGGGAGTCTGGACTTGAGACACAGCTCCCATTCCTAAGACAGTGCAGCTGTACTATGAGAAGTTTACGCTTCCAACACCTTTCCAACTGCAGAGCTTGTTTGCTCTTAAGAACTGGTTAGCAAGGAACACTGTGTTGGCAAACCGAGAGCTGTAGTTTACTTTGATTTATTAATTAGCTAGATTTGCATGCTATCATTCCCCCCAGATAAGATAAAGGCTTGCTAAAAGTTCATTATCTCCCATCAATATGCCTGCCACCTTTGATAAAGTAATAAATAGAAAAATTAAGGAAAATAAAGGATCATTCAAAGGATTTCCAACAGCAGTGGTTTGGAGCTGTGGATTACTTTTCTTACCAGACGCCCAAAAAGACAGATTATTTAAAATTCACAATTGAACATAATACTGTTGAGCATGCAATGGAAAATTACCCAACGGTACTGAGGGAATTAATTAGACACAGCTTCCATTCTGATATGACAATGTTTTGAACTCTGCTCTTGTTTTGCACAAATCTGGAAACAGAGTAAAGCTTGTTTTTGCCTATAAACATATAACAAAACTACAGCCAAGCCTAAAATTAGGCCTAAAATTCTGTAGGTATCTATAGCTCCCGAATTTCCCTGGTATCTTGTTTTCAATTCCAGAGGACAACTTCTGTTCTCCATTTAAATCCAGACATTTCTAACAAAAAGTAGATGTAATTTAGCATTGCCATGATCCTGTCCTTAGTCCCAGATCTGTGTTCTTGTCTCCAATCACACTTCCCTAATCTCTTGGGCCAGCCCAAATGCTCAGTTCATATTGCAAAATCATACAATACAGGGAATGAAACTTATGTAAAGCTACTTTTTGGGTTGTTGTTTTGACTTTTTTGTTTTGTTTTGTTTTGTTTTTTCTCTAAAAATAGTTTTTTCCCAGTTTCACTCATTGAACATACCTGGAACACAGGAGGAGGAGAAAATAATTTACCAGGGATCTGAACATGTCTCAATTTAAATCATCATGGAATTAAAGCCTGGTAAAAACCTCGATAGCCAGAGATTTATACAATGATTAGTGAAAAAGTAAAAGTAGCCTAAATCACTTTATATATCACTCTATGTAGGATTTCATTTTTCTTTATTCTTTATAGAGAGATCTTGGAGATACAATTCTCCTAACACAGTCACTACAGTTGTGTTATGGACTAAGTTAAACAATTAAATTTTGGAATAAATTAGAGTTTTAAATCCAGCTTTTATAAGTGCAGATGTTATGACATCGCTTCTTCCCACATCCAGTATTCCTGCAAAAGAAACTGTTACATGTGCTCAGGGATGCAGGTGGCAATGTCTGTTTCTCATATATAAAAGTGCCAAATATTTCAATTTGCCTTCCATTCTGACTCTGATAGCATGATGACTAAATACATATATTATCATATCTTCTATGTATAACCAGACATTAATATAAACCTACCTGATTCATTAATTGTACAGAGAAAAGTCCAAGGAATATACTAATCTCATGTTGTCTTGGACATGCATATGCCATTATATGGGGAGAATTACCATTAGATAGTTCTTTTTTCTCAAGATTTCTAGTGCTTTGCAATACAAATTTTTTGAAAATACAGCAGTCACATAAAGAGAAGCTGATAACTATTCAATTTGCCCCTATGAAATGTAGCATCAGAGAAAGTCATAATTCAGGTATTCTTTATTCCACTCACTCTGACTGCTGTCTTGCATAAGGTTGAGTAACTCTGCACTTAGGATAGCACAGTGTGTATCCAGAATCATGCTATGAATACAGTGACAGTACTGAAATAGTCTGTCCTGTGTCATCTGCAGTCCTCTGGCCAGATTATACCAATTTAAACTCTACAATGGGTAGGGTTCAAAATCAGTAGGGTTTTTACAGAAGTGACAATGAGAACTGTACCCAGTGGATTTCTCTCTCACAATCCTGTAGACAGCACTAGGATTCACTGACAAAGTGGCAAGCAAATTGATGTTGCCTAAATGCAACACAGGACTTAAAGGCATGTATTTCATGCAATCAAGAAGACTGGTATGTGTGCTGTTACCCACACCCAGGGGGCTGAAACCTGATAGCTAAGCTGTGGCATGCCTGTACCAGTCTTACCAGCTCTTCCTTCTGCCTCTACTTCTCTGTCACTCTCATCTGTCAAGAAAACAGGACACAGATTTCTCTAGCACCCTGTAATACAGATATGGTACAATATCAGATCTCAGCTTTTCAGTGGTATGAAAAAGTACTCAGAGGCTAAAGACCCCATTTGTCAATGTGGACGAGCATTCCCCCATCCCTTTCCATGTGGCACCAGGATCTCAGAAACTCGATGGGCCCCAGCCCTGACAAGCAGCACCTGGGCTCAGCGTCTCTGCAGCATCTCAGAAACACCGTCTGCTCCAGAAACTGCAGCTGCCTAACAAGCTCATAGGGTTTTTGTTATAAGCAGCCTTGGAAACTACTTTNCCCCCACTCCTCGAGGCTCAACCTTTCACCCCTTCAGGAGACGCAAAGGCATCCAAGGTGAGCATTTCCCTGCCTTCCAAGGGAATTTGTCACAGGCACCTTGTGCTGAGTCTTTATGTCTGTGTGCATCCAAGTGTGCAAATGCTATGGCAAATATGGGAGAAATGCTGCTCTCTTAGACATTTCAGTACTTCAGGTATCTATGTAAGTTAGGCCTGAAAACAAGTTTAATTTCAGTTAAAATCTAAGTGAAATGCTGGTGAGCCTCGTTACTTTGCTAAATTATTACACTTAAGATATAAGTATTGTTAAGTGCTGTAAGCCTTTAGGCCGTATTTGTTTTTCATCCTTGCCATTGCTATCCTTTTGTCACACTCACACACACACACACACACACACACACACACACACACACAGTTCTTAGTTAATTTCGGCACACACACACAAACATAGGGATAGTTCTCAATATATTTCAGTTTGGATTTAACTGGATTTTGTTTGTAGCTCTTTTTTTCCTTGCTGTGCCTTAACCAGCTAGTAAGGAGTAGACTGAACCTTGTCAATGAAATCTGTTGTGCTGTTGCTTTGTATTACACCTGGTTTTTACTGATACCTTGGCTGATGATTTTTTAAGTGATCTTGATGATTCTTTAAGTGATCTCAAACACTCGTTCATAACAATCGAGGCTAGAGTTCGCGTGACCAGGTGATAATTAAGGGATTTCCTTATCTAAGACATTGCCCTACTCTCCTGAGATCACCTCTCCAACAATCAGTTTTGTGTTAGCCTCACAAGAAAGAAAGAGGATAATGCACATAGTCTTCATACAAATTAGTACTTCGAACACTCCATCAGAAAAATTCTTTACCAATTTTCCTGTATGCTCAATACTAATTGTTTTAATCAGAAATCTAAATTTATCCTTGTTTCTTACACGACACTAAGATAGCTTTTACACCAGAGATTGTATTAGAGCTTGTGACATTTTACAGAACCATGGTGCTTTGTGCACATCTAGCTCAAAGTGATAAAACCATATCAATCAATGTTTTTTTCATTTTACTATCACATATAAATTGTGGTCTTGCAAAGTACTTAAGGAAAAGCATCCTAATGACAACATTTTATCAATTTTTTCTCCCTTGGGAGTTAATAGAACCATGTAGATTCTAATGCTTAAGTCTATAGCATCAGTGCTTTTTATTCCCCTGGAAACACATTATAGACGGGTCTAAGGACATCTCTCCCAGTGGTTATCATCACGTAGTCTCATATTACCTAGTCTTAATAGCTTTTGTAAAGCATTGCTCTACAGTTCATTGATGCACACTGCAGGTATCATAAGTAATTGCAGCTCTGAAACAGAGACATTCTATTCCATTTACTTCATCTGCTTGTTTTGTCAGTAATGTATTTCATTCCCAGATTCCTATCTCAGAGTTTCTGCTGTAATAGGGGAGGGGATGAAGTTATGGTACGATCAAAGTGGTGCCTCATTGTCATATCCAAGAAAATGGTCTTGACCATAGTCTGATAAAGTGGTGGGGAATTGAGATCTTTGTGCCATAATGCTGATAGGATTTAGGCCTAAACAACTTATGACTGAATGTGACTTTTTTGAGAATGCAGTTTGGAGTAGCCTTCAAGATGTTCTAAACAGATACAGTCAGGCTGGTGTCCTGCAGGCCATATCTCACGTCGGCATACTCCATCTAGTGTCTTGTCTTTTCCTCAGAGGAAGGAGGGAATAGTTTTGTGTCTAACATTAGTATTTTCTCCTGTGATAACCACCTTTTCAGTATTACTCTGAATTGAGACTGAATTTCCAATGACAAGCACCAGGCCCTGTGTCTGTCAGGCTTGGCCCACCTTGTCAGAAGGTGATATTTTAGAGCTCAGCAGTACTCCAGTATGGGGAGAACATAAGCAACATTTCCCTCCATTCACTGCCTGGCTGTAGCTAAGGAGGTGGGCACAGCCTTTAGCACTGGCACAAAATTTCACAGTCCAGTCACATGATGACTCAAGGAAATATGACTAGCAAGTGTGATGTTTACTATTTGGCATATCTGTCAAAGTCCTATAGATATTTCTTGGCATTTGTCCAGTTGTTTCCTTAATGTCTTATGACATGTGTTCCCAAAGAGGCTACATTGTATGTTTACATCTCCCTGGCCAGAAAATAAGCACCAATGCACATATTCCAAAACTGAGTTTATTAAGCAATGCAAGCCAAATAGTTTAGAAATAATTTCATTTCCATGCCTTGTTTTCTTTACAATTTCTCTTTTATGATGCACATAGTGCACACAGTGCTTGCTTTAAACAGGTGCAGAACTCCCAAGGGACCAGGAACACTGCAGTCCCTCATTAACACACCCAGTGCATCAGGCATTCTAGCTACATCTTATGGTAGTAAATGTAATGTGAGCAGGAACATTCCCAGATACTGATGCCAAGTGGCAAAGGATGTCCCATGCCTATGCTGGTTTATTCTGTGAGCTTCTGAAACAGGATGCTGCATGCAAACTGCTTATTGAGAATAAGAAAAGCCAGGAATAATTTGGGAAACTGCTATTTGGCATGGGCCAAATGCCAGGTGCCACTCTAGCAATCACGCTTCAGTGCCCTTGGAATTTACCAGGATTTATTAGCAGAGATATTTTTCAAGACTAGCTTGCAACATTTCATAGTTTCTCATGTTCACCATCCCAAAAGTTCTACCTCCAGCTCTACCAGCGAAAGGAGATCTCAACTAAAGGCCAGCATGATGGTGGGCATCTAAATCCACAGACCTGCACAGTAGAAAGCACTTTGCATTTCTCTATTAGCTCTACTCTTCAGCATCTCCAAAAAGTGTCAGTGTAGCAACAGGAAGTTGCTGCATGTTGTTTGTCCTTCCTTACATAATGGATAGGTATTCTTAGTGCACATATGAAAGCACTATCAGCATTGAGTTTCAGTTTGCCATAATGTACTCATAGCCACAGAACTTTTCCATGAGAAAAAATTATACCAGGCAAATATAGCTTGGTCATGAGAGTTAGTCGGGTCTGTGTATTCTGAACATGCAAGTATGTAAAAAGCATGTGTTGAAAACATGAAAACTAGTTGCTTGGGTGCAAAAAATTAATTCATTTGAAGAGACTTTCCAGTCTTCATTTTAAGTGAGCTCAGTGCATAAGGAGTCCATTTAAATTAATAGAGTCAGAAAATCAAAATGCAGTACTACAACCTCATTTACAGGATGTTTTTGATTGCCTCTCTTGAGGGCCTTTTCTAACAGGCAGATTCCAGCACCATGCTTTAAGCAGACCTACCTGGTTTCTAATTTGATTCTAACAGCATGGATATGATTTAAGAGGTCATTATATAAAGCAAAAGAATTAAAGTTGTTGAAGGACATATTAAGATAGAAATAATTTTATTATTCCATCAAATACAGGAAGAAAGCACTTCATTTAGTACTGATTTTTCTCTTACACATTGCTGCCAAACTACACTGAAACTCTTCTGTGACTTCTGCATGCCAGATCCTGGTGCATCTAAGACCTGCAAGCCTAGGGGCCTATTCATGACAGCTTCTCAAGCCAGATTCATTTTATGATTAAAGAATTCTTCATAGTTTTAATTCACTGGAGCAATGTACTGTCTACCAAGTCAATCAGAGGCTGTTCCTTGCTGCTGCTAGCACACTGAATAGGGGTGGATTCATCATATGGGGACTTGTGAGCCTCAGGCCAAAGATATGAGTAGAGAAGGCTGTGGGTGAGAGCAGCAAATAGTCATATTCCAGCTGTTTACTCTGCAATGCCTTTTGTCAGCTTCAGAATTTATTCCTGATGCCAGCAGTAGGACTGGATGACATTTAGAGGTAGTGATGTTGCATGGAGTATTCCTTCCCAGCAGCACTAGTAATTACTGTACCTCCACTCTACAGACCATCACTCCAGCAGCTCTAAGAGCAATTCAGTCACCACAGCTCTAAGCCTTAACTTACACAGCCCACTCTTCTCTTCCCATGCCTGCAGCATCCCAGCTGCTCACTGTGGAAGCAGCAAAAAAAATAATGGCATTATTAAGTAATGACAATGGAAGTAATAGTATGGCTGAGAAGCTCTTCCTCTCTGCCAGCAGGCAGCAATATATGTAATGGAAAAGAAACCACTTGGTAGTTCCTTTCATACCCATTTCACTGTTTCAAGCTGCTTTGAATTTGGATGTTTGCAAGATATATTCTTCATAAAACACTCAAGAAGCACAGGCACTGTGCCTGTTGCACATTATATATGATGAGTGCCAAGGACAGTTTTGTGCACAAGGGAAACCAAAGCACTGTGCTGATCCACAGGTCTGCATTGAAGGTGACTGGTTTGGGCTAGAGTCTCATTCTCAGAACACAGTCTATTTGTCTCTTCTCACATACCTTCTCCTGGGATTGCCAATTTGTTGCCCCCGTAATAAGAAAAAAAGATAAGAGTAAGAAAATAAAAAATGAAACAAAATAATAAGAAAAATTATTTCAAGTGATGCTTTCCCAGATTGCTTAATTAATAACTGTGTTTGTATAAAAGAAGGTAATGTGAAAAAAATTAATACACTGTAGGTTTTTATATCATTTCACTTTGGAGGCAGTTTGGGCCGAGTTTCAGATCTGTGCTTTGAGTGCTGAAACGGTTAACTAAAAAGATACGAGTAGATTTCAGGCATTTCAGACTGAATTCATTCTGCATTGATTATTAAGTATGTTTGCCAAAAACCTTGCTTTGCCCTCCAAACTCATGCATCCTATTATACCTGCAGTCAGTAACTGCTCTTTCTAAAGTTGTGAATGCAGGAATCACCCCTGACAAATGGTGACAGATCGTCCCCATGAGGCGATCAAGAACTCTGACTGGAATCGGTCTTTCACAGCCCTGTCACCAAAAGACAAAAATTGTTCACAGCTCCTGACTTTTGTCTCAGCTCTCCTGGACAAAAGGAACTGCAGGATGAAGTATGGTTTTTTGCATTTATGTATTGTTTCGATTTTCAGAAAAGCCCCTTTTCTCTGCTCTGACTATTTCCACAATAACTGAAAATGACAATGTATCAAGATGAATCTGTGAACCAGAAAAAAATGCAATGTAATTATAGACAGCAGGCACTACATTTAATTACACAGTTACATCATAACCTGAAGCAGAAATCAAAGCAGCCCAGTGAGGAAGTCTAACTGCTTTGCCTGCTAATGACTGAATATTGTTCATAAGACGTTAAATAGGATACCAGTGGTTTTTCTGAAGTAGACAACTGTCCATGGAGAGTGGAATTATAACTACCAGATTCATTGTACATCAAAATTTAGTGATAATTTGGCAATAGTGGCTGAGATCTGTAATGAAGTGATGATGACTCGGGTTTTTTTCCAAATCCTGTCTGCAATCAGATTGGAGTATAAACAATCACCTTTTATTTTGGTTAATAGGAAAAATCTTTCCAGTCACTAAATAGATGGGGGTTTTGGAGAATGGATGATAAAACACAGAACAGAAAGTTTTCAAGAAAATGGGAGCTTACTATCCAAGGAAGAGGTAGAAAATGAGAAGAAACTGTTTTTAATACATATGAAACCAAGAAGCTTTTATATGCCTGAGTTATTGAAATCTGCCTGGATGTGATTACAGGGAGCTGTTGTTTCATGAACAATTTTTAATCCTGTTGGCAGAGTCAGACAGGGTGTAAATTTTCAAGTCGATTTGTATGCAGATCATCCTGCTGCCTTGGTATTGATTTGAAATATGCAGGAGGAATGTTTCCTGCTTTATAAGGAAATCGACTGAAAAGGGAAAAAAGATGCTCTTAGTCCCAAGAGCTTTTGTTAAAAACGGCTAGAGGAGACACTGTATGTCATTCCAGGAACTGGAAAAAACTGTATCCAAGATGCTTTAGCTTAAATGTAGAGCTGCTGCCATCTGGTATGATGGTTATGGATGCAAAGGGCACTAGACTAATCCATTTGTTTGTCACTTTTGAGGGCATTGGTTTGACCCACAGTGCCTGTCACAGCATAATAACCCAAATGAATCCTCTTTCTGAAATCACTTTTAGCCACTTCATCTAGCAGGCCTTTTAAAACCCCAGCACAATATCACACAAATGTGTGTGCTCTCAGAGTGAAATGACAGAGACTCAGTTCTCTGGCAAAAAAAGAAATGCACTGGCTGATGTCACAGACCCAACAATACTAGAGCAGTAGAACTGCTAGTTCTCCTAGTTCAGAGCAGGAGTACAGCTTGCTGAAGTATCAGGGAGATGGTGACTCTCCCCATCCTTTCCCTTAACCAGATTTTAACAAACTTTTACTTTTTTAAACAGTATAATTGTCACAGATATTCTATTAAAAATGAGAACTAAAGAAGAACTATAATTCTGATAAATTTATTTTGCTTACATTCAGGTTCTACTATTTTATTCTTCACCTCCAAGGCTGCATAGTGTGCATGGTAGGAAGGCCTTGGACTACTTTAAGAGCCCACATGTCCCCACTGCTACCCCTTTAAAGCAAATGGAGCTGTACAGGTACAGAAAATCCAGTATCTGAACTAAGTGTTTGAATAACCTATTTCCAGACATATACCACTGACTTGAGAATATCCCTAATCCCAAACTTAGACAGGTTAATCATATCAGCAACTTTAAGAAAATGATTAAAATATAGACACTGGGGATTTTTCCATCTGTGTAAACAGGCCAAAGACACCGTGAACACTAAAATAACACAAAGGACAAAAATAAAATAATAGTTACTGCAAGTATGTGTTTCATGCAAACTGCCTATTTCATGCATGAGATGACAAACAAAATTGTAGTGGCAAGGCAAAGATTAAGAGAAAATTCTGATGCAATGAGCTGTGCAAAGGAGGCAATTCCAGTGCTTCTAGTTATTTTTTGCTACAGATCAAAACAAAAAGAAATTAAAGAATAAAAATAAACCTACTGAAAATTCAGAGGACAATTTTTAAAGAGGTAACAAATTTGTTTTTAACCCAGAACACAAGAGAAAGTCACAGGCACTGAATATTAGTCTAGTTGTGTAGTATTAAAAGATTCAGGTATACAGGCAAATAATATAGTTACCTCTTACATTAGATTAGATATGCTATTATGAGGAATACTAAAGCTTTACTGAAAATTACTGCAGATTCAGTGACTTTAAGATGCTGAGCTCAGAGCACAGCACAGGAATGGTAGTCTCTACCCTGTCTGTCCTTCTGAAGCAAAACAGATCATAGTAGAGGTTGCAAGACAGCTGCCAGTGAAAAACTAGCTGCTAAACAGTTGAAAAAAAATTAAGATAAGCTGTGAGCACCTTTTTTAGCAATCTTATCACCAAATCATTTTGTTGCCTAAGTTATTCTTTCATGCCAAGGTAAATGACAGTTCATTTAGCTTGCATGTCTACCAGCAGGTCCTGTCAAATATTTGTATATATTGTATGGACTTGCTAAAATCAAGGGCAGTTCCTTTCCTCAGCTTTGCATTTGCACCATTACCTGTGCTTGATGTACAGGATGATTACTTTTTCAGCTGTTGCAACTGGAATACATCCTTTAGCACACTGCAGCCCAGTCCAGATTGTCTGTTGATATCCTGCAAAACACTGGGTTCTCAGGTACTCATGCCCAATGTAAATGCAGGACTAGAAGTATTAATGACCTGTTCAACCTTGCCAGCCTATAGAGTATTCAAGCACGTGAATAATGGGTCTTTTCGGAAGATGGTAGCAACACAAAAAATAGGCTGTTTTCAGAGGTCAGGAAGGAGGAGTTCTGGTTAGACACTTATCAGGATAGATGGGACAGTTATTAGATCCTTAGCAATCCATCAGATGCACATCATTGTGTTAAGAAGAACCTGTTGCTCTTTTATGCATCCAAAATTTCCTGTAGAGTTTTTTTAAGTTCATTGTTCAGCTGGCTGCACAATAATCACTGGGAGGGCAAGAACTCCTGCTTTATATATAATTATCAGAATTTTCAATAGCACAAAATTCTTTGCAAGAGGCTGTACCTGGTTTTAAAGATTTGTCACAGTCACTGATGCTGAGGCATCAGTAAATCTTTTATGCAATGTAAACAAAGCAATGATGTAATTGTAAAAGTTTTTAAACCATTAAAAACATGTGGTGGGGCTGTCTCCACTATCTCTCCCCTAACAATTACCAGAAGTTTTCTGTCGTTTCAGGGCTTTTGTATGTTTTGGTTCCAAACTGCTCCTTCTTGGCTGCATTTCTGCTCAAAATACTTAATATTTATTTAATACTGACACTGAAGTGCAAACTTCAGGGATATTGGTGGTACCTCTAGAAACTGTCCTTGCCTTTCCACATCTTCTCCTTAGACATACATTTTTTGACATGTATATAGGCAGCCATAATTCAATATGACACACCAAACCATCCCATGTAGCTTTCACAGACACATTAACTCTCTAATCCTCAATAGTGCCTAACTCTTCACCTTTAGGGATGCAAAATAAACTCTTTTAAACTTTCCCCCTCACTATTTTCACAGGTAAAATTCACACAGTTCTTCCAATAGATGTTATCCTTCAGATGACCCAAACCATAAGTGACAGTCAGTCTCATTCTCTGTGCAAATTGTATTGAGCCTAGTACAAGATCTCAGTTTAATACAGAGATTGGCAGAAAAAAAGGGTTTGGATTATAACAGCATGGAAGTGAGTGAGAAAGGAAGGAAAATTCCTGTAAACAAGACCTTGTTTGTTTTCAAACAATAAATGAGCATAATTGAAGGTATGGAAAAAAACAGAACCTACTTTAGTAGAATAATACACTATGACTATATACTGTATATGTTTAAGGGTCAAGTCTGAGAATTCTCACCCATCTCAGATGCATTGGAAATCATGGTAACTGAGGGCTCACTAGTGTTAGTTATACAGGAGTTCATAGCTCTTGTATTAGACATCACTGTCTTCTAGTCAACCACGGGTTGAGCAATCCCACCGGATTTTCATAGGTGTTGGCTTAATATCCCCAGATCCTAAAGCTGTCTATGTGTTCACAGTCACATATATACAGTCATTTATATGCGACTTTGTTATAGTTCCTTCACTCACCTGCAGTGAAACAGAATGAAAAAGAGCCAGGTGAGTATGACAATAAAGCACACTCTTATTGGATGCACATCCTCTCCTATTTCCATTTTTCTGGATTTCTTGTTGTCTGTGCAACTGTTTTAAAGAGTTTTTTGCATAGTCCACCATTCATCTCAATAATTTTGTCTGCCATGTGTCTTTTCCTCCATTTGGTCACTAGCAAGCATTTTCTCTCAAAATACAAGGAAATTATACTTTGAGATCTAGAAACAAATTTAATTTAATCATTTTAGACATGTCTTGTAAACCATGATCCAGCAGAATTAAATCAGTCATTTTCAGGTAAACTATTACACCTCTATTGAGTGATGCATCAGCAATATCTCAGTCACTCAGCATTGAAAATAGTTACCAAAGCAAAAACTATCCTAGCTGTAGAAAAACGAAACATTCTTTTTATCTGTCCCTAATTTACTTTAATGACTGCATCATAGCAACATTAAAAACTCAGAATTCAGGTTATCATAACCAGCCAATGCAGACAGAAGTTTGTGATAAATGTCATACGGGTAATTAAGTTTATGCGTGAATAATTTGCTATGTCACCTGGGGGGACTGTGGCATTTTTTGGATGACATGTAAAATTAAGTCCTGGACATCTCACAGTTCTATTTACAAATATCTAGCTGTGGTCTTTAGGCAAGCTTCTGACAGTTCTCTCCCTTATGGCTTCCCAAGCTTTTGTGGCAATTTCAGCTGGGTGCAGAATTGTTTTGCGGATTCCAGCCATCAACTTCCATTGCTGTGTGTTGCTAAAAACAGAGCAGAAGATCTTTCTGCAGACAAATGGGTAGGGTTTTTTCCAGGATTTGTTGTGGGTATTTTATGCAAGGCTTGGTTTTGATCTCACAAGCTGTATTTTTAACTCTTCCTGTTAGAGAAGAGTATCTTCTCCTCTCCACTTTCCCAAGTGAGATCACACCAAATTTGTGAAGTATTTAAGTTTTATGTTTGAGAATGAAATGTAAACAAAAAAGATATGTTTGAGGTTGAACGATTCTCAGACTGGTTTCATCTTAATCGGTGATACACTTTGTTTTACCTAGTGAGTTACAGTGGTGGATTTCATTCAGCATGCCTGAAGGCAGCTGAGTCAGTCCCCACCCTGCCTGTTCAGCAAACACACAGACAGTAGTGGTTCGTGATTCCACTGCTGGTTCACTGGCTTAAAATTCCTATTTAACTGAAAGAAGATAGATCTTGACCTGTATTAGCCTGATTGCTTGTCAGGTTCTGCACTCAGTTTGAATTATTAGGAAATAGCCAAGGAAAACTGATTGTATTTTAAAGGTCCTGTGAAAAGTTTTAGAGCTGTGCATTAGGAAATGGTGTTAAGTAAATGAGAACTAAGTTTTGAGCAGCTTTAGTAATCATCCATTTTGCCTTACCTCTTCAAAGCACACTAATTTTCTCTGAATAGGTACAATAAACAAAAGTTTCAGAGTACTGTTAGCTGCTATGTAGAATTCACAGCAAGACACAACAGAATTTTTTCCATCACTCAAGAGATTCATCTTGCTGCACTACAGATCTCAAGACCAAAGATATTGGAAGCTGTGTGTAACAAAACTGGTCATGAGCCACACATGAGCATCAAAATTGGTTCCTAATACTGAAAAAATTAAAGTGGAAAGTCAATGTGGTGGTCCCCAGCTGTGAATTACAAAAGAACAAAAGCCCTCTGCTATCCTCTAGCACTGAGCCTGGCAGAGCCAAACAAATGCCAAGCCCTGCCACAGCTATGGCTGCTGGAGGACTTGAGAGCTGAAACGCAGCACCATAGTGCCAGGAGCACATTTTCCAGGTTGATACCAGCACATTAGGCCGGACAATTAAGTTTTGTGGAAGGGTCTTGTGATACTAAGCAACTGGTTTATAACACAGCAAATTAAATTAAATGCAAATGTAAATTCAAGTAATATGTAAGGAGAAAACAGTGCATGATTGTCTCTAAACTGTCGTTTTTCTTAACACCTAGGGAAGAGACACTTGAATTATTTTGGATAGATGTCTGAAAGTATCAGCTTCATGCCCAGCAAGAGTTTACAATAAGCTGTGAAATAGGATTAAATATAAAAAGAAAAAATTATTATTACTTATTAATATTAAGAAAACATAGAGAAGAAAAATTAATATTTGTTTAACCATGCATAAATCCTTTTCCACAAGTGCAGTTTTGATCACCATACCTTGAATAGACTATAACACAGCAGCACAGGGAAGAACAAGGATGCCTGGAGTTATTGAAAGGCTTGTGTATATTTAATAGAAGAACTTGTCAGTGTGGAGAACAGATGACACAAAAATGCCAAGATGCAAAAGGCCAGGTACTGTCCTGAACTGGCTATATTCTTATAGTCATTCTTCAACTCATCTTCCCCGATTGACCACTGTCAGGAAGAATAATATTGACCTCAGTGAGCTTAGGAGACTTTTTCTCTGTCCTGCTAATAAGTTTTTATGCTCTTTTATTATTTTACTCTCTTACCTGTCTCAAGGTAAATTAAAATTGTCTCTAACAACTTAAAGATCCTGACAAACTGAGGCAGGTTCTTGAGAATTCAGAGGCATCCAAATTCTGAATATTTCTGAAAATTCCATCATTTTCTCCTCTGCCATGTGCAACAACAACAAAAAAGTAGCCCCTTAATTTTCATTCTGATGTCTACATTGCTATTCAGGAGATAAAAGCATGTCTGGTCAGCAAAACTGTCCCTCAAACTACAGCCATATGTCATTCACCAAAAGTTTGAGGAATATCTCATATTCATTCATAGATATATACAGAGGAATACAAATTCCTTATAACTGTTTTCTAGCATTTGCCAAGAGGAAGCATGTCAAATAAATAATTTAGTCTGGCTGAAGCAATACAGGAAAACAAAGCCATCAGTCATCTCAGCTACGTTATTGATCACCAGTAACAAGATACTTGCTAAGACAAATGGTTCTGTTATTATTCTAGTGAATTTTAGTCTACTCTGACTAAATAAATCATATTGAACTGTTTGTTGTTTTAAGATGTCCAAACATTTCTGTAATAATTTTTACCTTTCATTCTATTTAACCATCTGTAGAATATCTCTATCTGTATATATCTTTTGTTTGTTTGTCTACCTTCTTTTTCTGAATGCACCTGTGTGTTAATCTTACAAAGTTAGGTTAGGAATTCCATGTCTGTATATATAACTTTTATATATACCAAATCTTGTTAGTTTTGTTGCAGAGGAAAATGTGAACAAGGTGATTATACAAGTCAAGCACTCTATCAACTCTCATTAAAAAGGTTTTTCTGTTCTCTTATATTAATGGAGTTTGTCGGCTCTTGAGACAGGTGTTATGATATAACTATTTTTACTTTAAATATAGCTTTTCTCCATTATCAACATGTGGCTATAACAGCAATGCCCAGGAGTTCTTTAGTAGGTCTTTACCACAAAAGTACTTCAGTATCTCATAAATATGCTTCTTCCTCTCACTTTCTGTAGAGTATCTGATAGCTCAGAGTTTGACAGACTTATGCAGACTTCTGTGTGCTCCTCTCAGCTGCCCAGATCATGTTCTGGGGGAAAGTGAAGTTTGAGGGTTCACTCTCCTCAGTGAATCTAACCACTTCCAAAGATACCAGGAGGAGGACTTGATCCTGAACCTCTCAATGGTCAAATGCTCTTTTCAAGATGCTGTTCTGTCACAGTAATCAAGAGAGAGGTTCTCCACACCTTGTGGATGTGGGGAAGTTTAATTGCTGCCAAAGCATGGGCTGAGAATGGCTCTTGCAAATTCTAAACCCCTGAGCTTTCTACATTTTTTTTTCTAAGAGTTTATAAACTCTTGGACTGATCTTCACCATAATTTTTTATTTCATGTTAAATCTTACCAGTTAACTTGGAATAACTAAGTATTTAAAAAGGTTTATTTTAGGTATTCTTTAGTCATTTCATCAAAACTAAATGCATATGTGGGCTAATTTAAAAATATTGGCTAATTTTAAATGTTTTTATCAAATTTAATTTAAAATTAAATGTAAGTTCCAAATATCATGTTCCTAGGAGAAATGTGATCTAAGAATGGAAGTGAATACACTTTCAAGTAAGAAAATATGTTGGACAAAATAACAAAAATATTTCTATAGCTGAAAACATCTCTGTGTTTTGCTGACATTTTATTGAGCAGAAAACTAAAAGCAAGACTTCCCTTATATATGCCGGAGTCTTTGGAGACTTACAGAAGTATAGACTGACAAATGAAAACCCTCTCAGCATGATTCGGGTCCTTGAAAACTACAGTTACCTCAGGGGCCTTCTGCGGTGCCACTACTTCACGGGAAGTGGAGTCACAAATAGTACAGGTGTCACAGGAATCCACACTGTGATCTAAGGACGTTGCACCTTGGATGGTTATATATAAACAGCAAAACTAAAGGCACTAGGTCCAAAATCCTTGCAGTAAAAAGCTGAAATGGACCAGTCAATGGAGAGAGAACATGAAGCTGCAGAGTGTTCTTAACCACAGTGAAAGCTGTCACAACCATGTGACACCATAACACTTGCTGTTTTGGTGGACACTCCCTAGGCATTTATATCAGCATATAGTTAAACCTCTAGTTATAGGCTGATCTATGTCATGTTTA
>VWYI01014371.1:0-13864 GCA_013399455.1 Anthoscopus minutus | reverse complement strand
GTTCCAACTGAACCTGCCACAGCTGTGAAACCCAGTGACAGTTCCCACACCACCAGTCCCCACACATTTATCTGTTGAAAATCTTGTGCACTAACACTTTTCATTTTTTCTCTGCATGGAAACATCAGAAATGGTTTTCACTCACCAAATTTTCATTTAACAAATCCTCTGCTTTCTTGGACTGTAAAAATACTTGATGTTGTGGAACAAGCAAAAAGCTAATGAGAAATGAAACCCTAAAAGAAATAGCAATCACTTTGCAGTGAATAACAACAAAAACTTCAGAGCGCAGTTTCTTGCAGGTATAATTCTTCCTCTGAACAACTCTGTTGAGACTGATCTAATGATATTGGTAAGTGCATGAAGTTGGAGAGATCACATACAGGGGCATTATTTCAAAGTAATATATACATATGGGTTAAAAAAAGAAACAATACTTTAGAATATCAAGTGTGAAGAGAGTAAAACTTAAGGTTTTAATAACAATAGCATCAATAGCAATGATTATAACAATAATGGTAATAATAATAACTCCCAGTTATTTATGGAAACAGTGAGTATTAAACAGAACTTGAAAAAAATTCCTTGAAATGAGCTTTCATAGCCAATGGAGTCTCCTGGGGGAAATGAAGTGCATTATTTCTCTTGAACATTTAAAACTAAATCAGGCAAAACTCTATTGAAAACTTGACAAGGGGTAATTATGAATCACCAGACTGATGAACCATTTGACATAATACATCTTCTCCTCTAGTTAAATTATATTATTCTGTTACTTAAATTATGTTCCTCCTCATTTCTAAGCAGAAATTTTTCTTGTAATGACTGTTTTGTTCACAATGAAGACGCCAATCATATTTGTTTGAAATGGCAGCTTTTCTTATGAAGTCACATTCTTTCATTTATGTATTTGGACTTGGCTGAAAATAGCTTTTATCAATCTATTCATTCTGCAAGGCTCAGTAGACATGATTTTACAGTGCCGTATCATGCCTGTGTTTAATAGAAGTCACTGTTATTATTTGACAGTCATACCTGCATTGGAAGCAAAGTATTAGATGTTTGTCAATTTAAAGGAGAATTACAAAATTAATCTTTCTTTTTGTTTTTCCTTTTATACATTTTTCTAAATCATGAAATAGGGATTCATTATTTATATAATTTGGAGATAATACTAAGTCATAAAATCAAATCAATTCTGGTTTTGTTCTCACAACATTTTTATAATATTAATATTATTTTTAAGAAAGATTCAGTTTTCAGTAAAGCAGCAAAAGTTCCTCAGAACTTTCAGTTCATCAAGAACAATAAATGACTGTTGGTTCACTCCAGCCAAAGACCAAGCTCAAATTTTTGATTTTTCATTACATAGATAATTTCGAAAACACAAAGTCAACTGATTAAATTAGATCTTTCTGAATGGGAATTCATCTTCCTAGAGAAAAGATATTTTCAGTGCATATTCTGCATTTAAATCCATGTCTCTTTGCCATTTTAGTTTTGCCTGATCTACTTTAGAATGAAAAGACTGTTATTTAGTTTGTGTGACTATAAAAATCAAGTAAGGTAGTAAGTTCAAGAATTTATATTGAAAGTAGCTGAAATTTAGTGAGAAAGCAGAACACAAATGGTCAGATATAAAAATGTTCTTCCCGTGTTTTTTCATAAATCTGGAACATGTATTAGGAGATTAGCCTTAAGATAGCAGACAAAAAGGAATTTAAAGAGGTTTCTGGTCCAAACTTATAGTAACTGCAGGTCAGCTGTGAGGTTACATGAGGTTTCTCCAGCCTTTATTCAGTCAGATCTAAAAATCCTTCAAGGCTGGATACTGCACAATATTCCTGGGCAACTTATTCCATTGGGAATGGGAAGAACAATGCTCTTTGTATCCAATGTAAACCTGTCTCATTCGGATTTATGCCCTTCATCTCAGATATTCTTCTCATACACTGCTGTGAAGAGCCCAGCTCCATCCTCTCAGTAACCTCCCTGCAGGTAATGTTAGGAATTCTGTGAGGTCCCACCACAGATTCTCCTCTCTGAGCTGAACCAGATTCTCTCTCACAGTATTTTCTCATGGGCAAGAGTTCCCACCCTGAGCAGCCTGCTCTCTCTCCGATAAACTTGCTTCACTTTGCCAAAGTCTTTCCTGGAGTGAGTGGGTCCAAAACCAGTTGTAATTTTCTAAATATGGTCTGAGTGCTGAACACAGGAAATAAGCCCCTCCTGTTATTGGCCACCCAGGCTTCTGCTAATATGATCCTGGAGACTGTGGGCTATCTCTGCATCCAGGCCACATTCATTCACTGCCTGCCAAGGATTCCCAAAAGCCTTCTCCATAAGGTAGGTCACTAGCCTTTCCCCAGCATGTATTGATGTCAGGGGATCTTCTTTCTCAGGGATGGGACTTTGCTTCTGTGCTTGTTGAATTTCATTAATTTCTCCCTCCTGTCTGTCCTGAAAGATAGCACTGCCCTGAAGCATATATGTCCTCCAAGATTCATGTCACAAGCCAACTTGCTGAAAGTACACTGTGCCATCTCCTCCAGGTCGCTGATAGAGATGCTGAACAGGACAGGCCCTAGTACAGGCTGCTGCAGCATCTTCTGATGGCTGCATCCGAGGAGATTGCAAACTGTTAATGATTATCTGCTCAGCCTAATTATCTAGCCAGGTCTTTACAAGACTTTCCACCCATGCTATAACATCCTAAACATTGTAGGAGGCTGTTGAAAGGCTTATTTTTAAAATTACACCTTCTCTGCTCTCTTCACCCACAAATCCATTCATTTTGTCTTATGAAGCAATCAGATCATTCAGACTTACCTTTGACAAATTCATACAATTTGTTCCCAGTCATTTCCTCCTTGTTGTCACAAAGTGTGTTTGAAGAGGTTTTACTAAAATATTCCAGGAAACAAAGTGAGGCTACAAAGGAAGACAAGCAAGAGAATGTTTTTACATCTCTCTCTCTAAGATAGCCCATATCTGCATCTGATCTGGTAACCTTTACAGCCAAGGCCTAGAAACAGAAACTCCAGATGATTATTTACTTTGTGGTGCCTTAGAAGGAGACAAACTGCTCTCCAGAGCTTTCTATTACTCTCTGTTGAATAGGAAAGGCCCTTATGCTGTCTTTGTAAAGCAGCTGGTGTGGGATGCAGTTCATAGACTGTCAAAAGTAAGACTGCATTTGACTCCCCAATTATGCCAAATGAAAATTTAAGAAATCAATATGGTTCTTCTCATGTAGGGGTATCTTGACATTTAAGATGTCCTAGGGTATATGGTTATTCATAACCACATATAAGGCAGGACTTATTTTTGTATTTGTGTTGCTCTCATGTGGCCAAGATACCCCAAGACATCTCAAATAATACTAAACAAGAAAGTCTAGAAAATTAAAGCAATCACTAATCAACAATTAAAGGATCTAGAGAGCCATTTGAAATGTAGGACTCTATGTGGACATTGGCATTTAAATTTCTAAAATCTGAAGATGCTTTTCCACTCTAATTTTCTCATGTCGAAGTCAAAGCAGATATATCTCAACTATAGAAATCCTAAGGGCCATTAATGTCCCACATCAACCTTCAGCTCTTCTGACCATGACATATCACTGAAAATAATAGAGACCATAAAATGTTCATCTTGAGATGAAATTCTTCCCTTTAATTCTCCCTTATGTGAAGGATCAAACTGACACCAGGATCCACTATATGGGGAAAACCATAATTTTCTGAAATTCAAAAAAGGAAGATGTCGTAGAAAATTACAATCATAGAATATCCTGAGTTGGAAGGGACCCAGAAGATCATCAAGTCCAATTTCTGGCCCTGAACAGCGCCGTCCCCAAGAGTCACACCAAATGTTCAAGAGCATTGTCCATATGTTTGAACTCTGTCAGGCTTGGTGCTGTGACCATTTCCCTGGGCAGCCTGTTCCATCCACCCTCTGGGTGAAGAACTTTTTCCTGCTATCCAAGTTAAACCTCCCCTGACACAGCTTCAGGCCATTTCCTCAGGTCCTCTCACCGGTAACCAGAGAAAAGGGATCAGTGTCTGCCTCTCCTCTTCCCCTCAGGAGGAAGTTGCAGACTGCAATGAGGTCTCGTCTCAGTCTTCTCCACGCTGAACAGACCAAGTGACCTCAGTCACTCATGCAGCTTCCCCTCAAGGCCCTTCACTATCTTTGTTTCCCTCCCTTGGATGCTCTCTAATAGCTTAATGTCTTATTCTGGAAGCCAAAACTGCCCCCAGCACTCGAGGTGAGGCCCCCTCAGAGCAGAGCAGAGCAGAGCAGAGCAGAGCACAGCACAGCACAGCACAGCACAGCACAGCACAGCAGAGCACAGCAGGATAATCCCCTCCATTGTCCAGCTGGTGATGCTGTTCCTGATGCCCCCAGGACATAGGCTTTGTAGCAGTTTACATTTGATTATTAGAGAAAGGTAGGGCAGCTTTCAGATCATGAACTTGAGTACAACCAAGTAACGCTGCTCTTAAACTCAAAAAAATTTCCTCTTTAATTTTGATTGTTTACTGCAGGGTTTTTATTGTTGTTTTCCTTTGTTTTGATCAAATAATATTTTTATGTAGTCTAAATTGTGGAGTTGTTAAGAATTATTTGTAACAAGCAAAAAAATATTTCAGAAGATAGTGTTATTTAAAAAAAGTCATAGTGTAGGCATGGGTAGGTATGTTCCTGAGATGTTATTTCTCTTCTAGAGAAGGTGAATATGAGCATTTATTTTTTTCTTTTTTCTTTTGCTGTTTTTTTTTTTTTAAGATACGGAAAAATGATTTAACAACATATTTTCCAGCTTATTGTAGACAGCAAAATCAATTAATCATAAGATATCTTCAACAGAGGAGATTTATGGATCAGCATTTCTTGGGCTATGGTGGCCTAGAAAATGAGCTGATATGACTGATGTGGAAGAAAACTTGTTATCAGAACAGTATCAATCTTCCTGAATTTACCTCTACATCATGCAATATATCAGTTTATTCTGGATCATACCTTGAGCAAGCCTAAGTTGCACTTCATATCTATGACAGAAAACATGGAAGGCTGTTCATATATATTCCAGATTTCCCTGAAGGAGTTAGTAAGCATGCTGGATAGTGCCCTTTCCACAAGACTTGAAGAGAGGATGATAGGGATGAAATAGAAAATTGTTCTACAATGACTAATGAAAAGGCTGAAGACAAATTTCTACTAGTAGATAGGAAGCTTCACACTGGAAGAAGTTAAGCAATGGAATCTCCATGAGGATGTTTAGGTGCTGAGTATAGGCACATCTGGCAAAATATGCATTTTATAGTAATGATCTGGAAAAGGACTACTAAAGACAAGATATTTTGTCAAAGGCTAAAGAAGTTACTGAAGGATTTTATCAGAAAATAAAATGGAGACAAAATATTGTGAGTATAATTCCCAAGAAATTCACATAAAAAATATAATCCAGCTCTCTTGCACATACATTGAGAAGCTCTGAATAACGCTTTGACTGCAAAAAAAATTTTATGAAGGTAGAAAAAGAAAATATATTAATTTGTCTGTGTTGGTACACGATACCATATATGCAGTTCTGATCCTCTACTTTGAATAGAGTCCAGAAGGTATAAGAAGACATGAAAAAATATAAAGACTAGCAATGATGAAAACAGACTTGGAAATGTTTCTCTGAAAACAGCAATTAGAGTAGAACTCTTAACTCTGAACAGTGACAACAATTGCAGAATTCATAAAAACTTAAAAAAAATGTTGCCATCCATTTTCAGGTTAAAAAAAGATACGTTTCTATTGGGACAAAAAATCCCTTATTTTTTTGTCCTTATAATAAGGACAAAAATCCCTTATTATAACTACTGTATGTCCTGATATTTGTTTCAGATTTATTTTAGTAGTATGGTACAGCATAGGCACACCAAATACTTGTTGCTTTCACAGAGTTGGTTTCTTAGGGAAAAAAAATAATTGGCTGCTGTATGCTGCACTGTCTAGTATAAGGATGTACTACATAAAACTGATAAGAATTAATTTGGTAAGTGGCAAAGACTGAGGGAAAGGCTGAGGGAGGTTCTTTATGCCCTCTTTTTACCTCAGTCTTTACTAGCAAGACGCATTGTTCCCTGGGCACCCAGACCTCTGAGCTAGAAGAGAGGGACAGCGAGCAGAATTAAGCGGCTGTTACAGTGCAAATTAAGCGGGGTTACAGTGCAAAATGTAATCAAAGGTGTGTTATTCTATCACCATCTGTTGGAACTGGAATGGGGGGAGGTGATGTAATCTTATGGTGATGTAGTCTTGTGCTGATAAGAAGCCAGCAAGACAATTTCCTTATCTCTCCCATGACCCATCCNTGGACTCTCAGAGGAAGACCAGGTCCATCTGTAATCACTGGACTGCTACCAACACCCTGACCAACAGGATAGCAGGTTGTATTCTGACTTTGTCAGTGGTTTTCTTTCTTTGCTTCCTATTTCCTAATAAATTGTATTTCTGACTTGGAGTCTCTCACTGGTTTTGCTCTCAAACCAGTACAGCAGCCAACCTAAATTTGGGTGGGAATGTTATCTGGAGAGTAGGAAGGCTCTGCAGAGAGATCTGGACAGGTTGGATCTATGGGCTGAGGCAACAGTATGAGGTTGAGCATGACAAAGCACAGGATCCTGCCCTAGAGTCCAAACAATCCAATACAGTGCTATGAGCCCAAGAAAGCATGACTAGAGGTGGTTGAGTGGGTTACCATCCTGGAGGTATTTAAAAGGCTTGTAGATGTGGCACTTAGGGACATGGTTTAGTGGTGGTCTTGGGACATGGTTTAGTGGTGGTCTTGGATAATTGTTGAACTTGATCTTAAAGGTATTTCCAATCTAAACAATTCTTTGATTCTATGTGGCCAAGTGAGCTGCAGATCTCGGAAAAATCACAACAACACAGAAGGACCAAATTAGTTACAGAATACTTCAAAATTTTTCTTCCATAAAATTTTAGACATGTGTCTTGCACACACTTCATTTAATATTTCTGTCATGTGAGATGCAACATTGACACTGATGTATTACATTGCATGCAAGAGCTTTATGAGGGGCACAAGAGAGTTGCTTTCTGACCTAAAAATAAGGGGAACAAAAGACTCTCCTATTAAAATGTCCTCCAAAGCTGTTCACATGCTGAAAACATAAAGTCTGGTAATTTTTTGTCACTGAAAGTACTTTTAGAAGTTATAATAAATCACTATCCTTTGCTTGGAAAAAAAATTTTCTTGAGTTCACATAGCTTCTATTTTATGTGTTTCTTACAGACAACTCATACAAATGAAATAATGATTTTAAAATAAGCACAAATTAATTTTCCTTTTTAAATCTCTTCCAAATTGGAAAAGGAGAGAACTTTTTTAAAAACAGTATGTTTTTCTTTTTTTATAACAAACTGATTATTTCAACGTGGATATTTTGCTTTTGAATTATTTACAAAACCTTTAACAGAAATATTATTACAAAGCAGACCTCACAAGTTACCTAAATAGTGTTAAAAAACCAAATTCTGATAGAATAATTCATGTTTGACTTGTTTAAGAAAAAACATGTAGGAGCTGATTTCTTAGAACAATTAATAAAAATTATAATTTGTGATAGATCTGTATCTCTCTGTTCTCACTCTAATTATTTTTCACAACTTAATATCTTTTTCACTTCCTTTTGAAAGTACAGTTTTAAAAAATTCACTGAAGAAAGATCTCTTGTAGATCATACTATCACAACAAGAAATATTTCTGTGAACTTTATTGCACACTGACATATAATTAAGACATATATAATCTTGTGATTTTCTGGATGTCTCTATTAAAATAAGGACTAACAACACGATCTTTTGATTATTTTTCAGATAAGATAATATATCACAACTCACTAGGAAAATGTAACAAAAAAATGTATATTACATATCCTAAAATTACATTTGAGAGCATGTACAGGTTTTTAAGAACACATAGTTTGCTAATCTGCACAGTAAAGGGACTAATTTGGGGCTAATTTTTCCATTTTGTTTAGAGGAGGGTGCCTGGGCAAAGAACTTTCTTGAGAACTGCAGTTGTGTTGTGTCTTAAAGATAATATGATTTTTGTGTAAGTGTAAATAGCCATACACCGCAATTGACTGGGAAATGAGAGACCAAGGGAAGACTCCAGATACACATTGTCTGATGGTATAAAAACCCACAAAATATTTTAAATTTTTTTTATGAAATAGTCAAGTACTAAGAAATAAAGAAATTTAATTTTCTTTAAACATTATGAAATTATATATAATTTCAATGAAATTATTTAGACTATTTTTATTATGTTGTATTTTCCTGTACTTTTCCAATCTTTAAGTTTCACCATACAGAAGTAGGGTATCAAAATATCCTGAGACTAATTGAAAGATTTCATAATTTAAGTCTCAAAAAATTTGCATTTTTGGGATTAATGCTCATAATTACAGAAAACAACAATAAATTTCTGAATTGTGTTGAGAAAACTCAGCAAAAAAATCCCACAACTGCATATTGTGAAATTATATTTTATTTTTTTAAATATGTTGTGTGAATTTTAGAAAACTCCTACAATGCATGATTAGACATTATTTAGTGTTTTAATTATGTCACTATTTCCTCTGGCAATACTGTATTAAAATTTTGAATAACCAAAGGGGGTTTTTCCCTTCTGTTTGCTTAAATAAACAACCATCAGGAACCTCAACAAGATATATCATTATCACTTTCATTTTGCAAGTAAAATTATTATTCAGCACAGCAGGAGATGTAGAGCAGGAAAACTTCTGAAGGCTTCTCCTCAAAGAATGAAAAACATTCAGCATGCCTTGCAGTCACTTAATCAATTATAGTGCTAGCTACATTGCCAAATGCATTCTGAAAATAGAGAAGTAGGCACCTTAGAAAGATATGACAGAAAAATTAGTGCTTAAACATGATCAGATTTCCTCTCCAACTGAAAAACCAGACAGCAAACTGATAAATGTGAAAATTATAACGGCTATAATTTTAATTTTAGATCAGCCTGACTATTATAGATAAAACCTGCAAAACTAACACAGCATATAAAAATCACCCAAGACAATTCTCAGAATGATTGGAGAGTATACATCAATATTTGATTATCTGGAACTTTTGTGTACATTTTTTGACATGAACTCCAGATAAGGACTGGAAGTTACTGTGTATGCTAAATGATATGAAAGTATTAGGTTGTAGCAGTAAGTTCATCCAAATGAAATAAAAAGAGAGAGTGTCAAGTACATGACAAATCTGAGTCATTCAAACTTTATGGTACAACCATGAGATCTTTCTGGATTTTCTTACTGTATGGTTAGATTATACATAGATTCAAGGATATTTTACTTGCTGTGTGTCATGTGTGAATTTTTTTCCTAAGCACCATAGTGAAATGGACAGCATAAATTGACTTGGACTCATGGAAGGAAAAAAAAACAAGCTGAAATTTAAAATGCTCTGCAGCTCTTAACCATGCTGCTTGACACCTGCAGCTGCTTGGGATTCATGGATCCGCAGGGAGCCTTTCAGAGATCTAAGGATCTTCTTCAGTGCTTTTCGTTTTATCATGATAAAAGAATCAGGCTGGGCAGATATTGCCTGTTTATATCTCACAGACTCGACAGAAGCACAGCTTGCTTTAAACTTGATGACCAAAGATTGGGGTATATGTGCATCTGAAAGGCAGATAACTTATTCCCCTCAAATACTGTAATTTCTGTCTTCACTACTTTTATAGACAAAGGGTGGCAATCTCTACATCTCTAAGGTAAACTTTTCTTTATTTGTTGATGTAATCTCTTCAAATGGTTTTGGATATTAATTAGAATCCCTATGCAACATTCACTATGTCTGCGTCTGTACTGATATATGAAGTAACCCAAGGGGCACACACTCCCCTCAGTCTGGTAGATCAGAATGGTTACCAGACGTATTTCTCAGGTAATCTCTAAAGTCAGATGATCAAACTACTGGACATTTGGTCCTTAGTCCTCTCAGCCTCATGGCTTTCTGCGACCCTAAGGCATAACTTCTTCAGTTCAGAATGTCTAAAATAATGTAACACATTTCCATCCTTCCTTGCTGCCTTCCTAGTTCCTTTCTATCTGCTCATCTGCCTGTCTTTCTGTTCACCTTTCCTTCCATCTTTTTTGCTCTCCGTTTTTCTTTCAATCTTTCTTTCTTGTCTTTTTTTCTTTCTGTCTTCATCTGACTGTTACCCTTTCTTCTCTTCATTTTCTCCAGCCACCTTCTTTTCCTTGCCTTCTTTCTGCGTGGCACTCTTGAGACATAAAGCATATATTTAGTATCCTGGAGCAGCTTCTTAACATAAGTCTATTTGTTTCTTTTCTCAATGACTTTTCTGAATGTATTTCTAGGAAATTGGGGGTAATATTGTAGAGACGAAAGAGCCTACACCAGGTTGAACTTCTTTTTATCGATTCTAGAGAATAATTTTTGGTGTGAACTGTTCTCATAGACATCTTTTTGTGATTTGTTTTGTCTTTAAGAAAACTACCATTCGTGCAACATGGATGATGGATTGTCATCATCAAGAAAGGCAATTACAATGAAGAAATTTGACAGCAAGTATATGTCTAAGTTATCCCATCTTCATCCCCTGTAAGCAGAGTGTAATGTTGTCAGCTGGGGCATGCTATTACTCTGCAATTGCAGTTTTCCTTTCATAGAATCTGGAACAGGGGAAAGGGAAATGGATAATGAAGATCTAGAGTCAGGACATTACCAGCCATTGGAAACACTTAATCCCAGACATCTGGAAGTCCTGTGTTGGTTTGGTATTATTTTGTACTTCAAAATGAACTTAATGCACAAAGGAGATTTACAAAAACTACACTTTCTGTTTCTTCCTTCCTACCAATAAAATCTTTGGAAATAAATATCAAACTATTGCCTGAGGTAGGTACTCCAGATTTCAGCAGAGAACCCAGAAGTAAGGGTGAACATCATTCCAACATTGCTGCCTAAGATGTGAGGTTTTCTGAATTATTTGATTTGTCTTCTAACATATCCCGCAGGTATAAAGTAGGGCTCAGGCAGCTCAGCAGGAAAGGCAGTGTAATATATTCACCCTGGATCATTAAAACTTTGAAAGACTGTATTCTTTTACCCACTCTTGGGTAGGGATTAGAAAACTTATTATCACTTCTGCAGATTCCAAACATCGAAGCTACTGTTCTGTTCATACCTTGAAGCTTTCTGTCCCTGAGGATACCTTCTTTACGGAAACTATTGATTTTTTCTATCTGATGTACAGTCACTCACAAAGTACTTCAGTCTTCTGTTTGCCTGCATAACTTTTATGAGAGAATCATTGATTTTATATTTTTTGTAACAGGTTTTTAAAATGTTGAGGTTTTTTTCCTAAAGTTACCTTTCTTCCTCTTCTATCAGTAAAAAGAAGAAAAGTAAGGAATATAGAAAGGAACTGTGTTGCCATTGAATTTATGATGTATATGGGATCATATATACAGACTTTATAAAACTGTTACACAAATTGGCTGAAGTTCTCTGGAAAACAGCCTGTTTTGTGAGGAAAATATTCACTGTAAATAAAATCGAAGTTAATAATTTGAAGGCATTCTTTTTTTTTTTATCTTGTAGATTTTGTGATGGTATTAATTAAAAAATACCTTTATATAGCTAAGACTTGTCCACTATAAATTTCTATAAGTGAAGTTTGACATAGAGATTCTTGTTAATTAAAGTTCAAAACTGTAAGCTTATGTTCAGTTTTAAGTCAGGAAAACCAGAATATTTTTTTTTCTTGTGGGATTTTTTCCCAGCTCTCTAGAATGTCTCTTTAGAAGCAGTGAGAGCACATTTCTTCTATTGATTTTATTCTCTCTTGACACAAATTAGCAATAGCATCTTCTGAAAAAAGTTCATGTGTACACACTCTTTTGTGTACCAATATGAATATAAGACTTTATGTAAAGATTTATTATTTACATGTGCATGTGTTTACATGAATAATTTAATGTGTAGTAGCTACTTTTGTTGATATATACAGACCAGATAATTTAGCAATATTTTTGGTTATGAGTGAAGAGGAAAGAGGAAAAGTCAGCTGTTTCATATTTCAAAATCAAACCTCAAAGATTAAGTAGGTATATCAAGCTCCTTTTACACTTATCTGTAAGAATCTTTAGAAGTAAAAAATGGAGGCTTTATAAATACACACTTACAGTATTAGAAATTGCTATTTATACATTGTAAATCTTTCCCTAACCACTCCAAAATACTATAATAAACTTTAAAATAAGTAAAAATGTCACCATGAAGTAATTTTTTTTAGAAGAGTGCAAGTTTAGTCAGATTATTTTGATGAATTATTGTGCTGAAGCAGATTACTGTAATTTACATTATAAGGCAGTGACTGTTAATACAACATTGTACTGTAGCAGAGATAATTCACATAAATTTGCCTGGAACAGTATTCTTATTTGGAATTTAACTCTTTGTTCTATTTATAAAAATTAGAGTTTTCACTTTATTTGCAGAGACATAAAATTTTATTTGGGGGTTTGACCCACTACTTGTTTATCCATTAGCTTTGAATATTATCTGAAAATTCTGTTGGAGAGATGCATGTGGCTCAAATAATTTTCAAGTTTGTCTACAGAAACTGGTAAATGTTAATATCATCTATGTCACATCTTCACCTTTAACTGCAAGAGGGTAACTTACCTAGTCACACAGAAATGAGGATTCATACTTACCTGGAACTTTTATATGAGCATGGAAATACAGAAATAGATTAGGAAATCCTTTGAAACTCCTCCAAAAATAGGGTGAACTACTAATGAATGGAAAATTTAAGTGCAGATCTTTAGTCTGTTAAAAAGTGCTTAACTTGCAAATGTAGTCAAAGGGAACAAGTAGGTATCTTTGACGGCATTCAATGGAAAAACCTGCTTTCCTATTTGATTCTTACTTATTTTATTTTTGTATCCTAGATTAGACACTTAGGGCAAGTGAAATGGATTTTTATAGCAGAAATTGAGTTAGTTGAACTACAAATTTTTAACCACATAAAGCACTATTTCAAGCCTTAAATATTCTAACTGAAACATTTGTGAGATGTCATAGTAGAAGCAGTATAGTAAATGCTAGTTTTTCTCCTAGGAGAAACAGTTGGATTGGTATGGGTATGCAATATTTTCTTTTTATGCAATTTTTTTTGTACTAACAGTTCATCGGGGTTAAAATAGACATAATTTGTCCAGTTTGTTTCAATGAAATTGTACATATATTTTAGTCTACTGGAGACATTTCTGTATTTTTGACAGTTTGTCACTGCTTTTCAAAAGACTTCAAAATATGTTAATAATATCCTACAAAGATATGAGTGGAAGAAGTGACTAAATTTATTTTAAAAGCCATGAATTGTGGAAATTAATCTGGGAAAGACATCAATCTGCACATTTTATAGAAGGAGGCTAAAGTTATTTACAAAAAGGCAATCAGAAACTTAGCGAAATAAGCACCCCAGAGAATTCTTCAAGCCATTAAGACAACAGTTATTTAACACAATTCAGAGTAGAAAGGCCCCGCTGTTCAAATTATTCCACATCTAAAGCTATTTTAAATTGCAGCCTGTATGGGCTGTAGCTTTCTTAAAGATCCAGAGTCCTAACCACTGGGAGTTACTGGGAAAATGCACATTGCAACAGACACAGAAATAGGTACCTTTAACAAAGTTGGTTATTAGAAAAGCCAAAAAAATTATCAAAAAATGAAATAAAAGCGAAAAAAAGTCAGACCTCTGCTTCTACTT
>VWYI01014363.1:0-23132 GCA_013399455.1 Anthoscopus minutus | reverse complement strand
CTTAGAATTTACAAAACCATTGTTTGCTCTTTTCATAGGATTTATATTAAAATTTCTTTTGTCTGTTTGAGGATTAAAGCCAAATCTGATCTTTTGTTACACCTTTGAAAAGAAGAATTACAAGTCCCACTAGGAGAGATTTTAAAAAATGTATATATTCAGAAAGTATGGTCTATATAAGGATAGATGTATAAGTATCTCCTGGCTTTAAGTGTTAATCAACATATGCATTCACATAAAGCATATGAATAAACCCTGTCACTTGAGACCACATATTTTATTCCTTCAGCAGTTTGGCATGTGAGCTTTGTAATTTATCCACATATGCATAATGAGAAAAGTCTCGAAATATTTCCCTTCTCGGTGACAAAAAGTTCTGGAGTTCTTTGCTTTTTGACAGCTTTCAGTGTATGATTATGGGTTACACTTCTTTTGGTAAACCCTGAACTATTCTTTACTTCATTTCCCCTGGGGAGCTGTGTACAGCTTCTGCATGTTTATCTCAGTTCTCCATTTTTTATTTGGACCTTCTCAAGAAAGTTACAGAATTCCTTCTGACTTCCACTTACTGGTGTGCAAAATGTCTTGTTTAGGATAAAGGCATATTCCAAACTTTTCTAAAGTGTCTGTCTTTCAAGCCTCAACCTGACAGGATGGGAGAGCCTAAGCTTGAGAAATATCTCTGCCAGTGGTCTTGCCTTGACCTTGTCTGGGTCTTCAAAAACCACATATACTTTGGTCATCTGCTTCAACAGAAGATTTCATCCACCAAAGTTTGGTAGGGCTTGCTTGTTTTTTTTTGGCTGTTAACTCCATAATCAAGGCACCAGTTAAATTTGGTGGGAAAAGAATTCCAGGAAGAAAGGATACTTACCATGTTCCATGCCTTTACCCTAGGAGATGTCTGGGTCCTAACAGGTTGACTGTGTCAGTCTTGTCACAGTAACAGGTCCACTGTGAGTAACACAATCTTTGCTGGTAGAGCCAAGTGGTTGGAAGCAATCTCCGTGCTATCACAATTGTTGGGACATGGCACAAACCCAGGCCCCTCATCACTGACACTGTGAGTGTCCTCAACCCTTATGGCATCTATCCCCTGCACCAACAGTCTGAACTAGAACTGGTAAGTGCACATTTCCCTCATTAGCCCTGAGATCCAAACTAAGATTTCAGTACCAGCAGAAGTTTTTTTATTCCTCTTCATTGAATAAAAATTGCATTTTAAAAGCGGCAATGAATGCAAACAACCATGGGTGGGCAGAATGCCTGTTGGAAGCTGGAGCTCATTCTTCAGCTGAGACAATGCCTTTCTGCGTTGCTGCTGGGTCTTTTGATAGGCTTCAGAGACAGCAGAAGAAAATCAGTCCTTGGCCATTAGTGATAGTTGCCTAAATTTTGTTCCTAGAAATATATGGGGTGTGTCAGGATGAATACTTCTTTCAGACACCAGCTTGACATGTTTGGCTTCTATGGTTGTATTGTTATCTTTTATCTTTCCCCAGAAAGAAGTCAAACCCTGGCTATTGTTGAAAAGGCTAATGAGCCTTTTCAAAATTGATTAATTGAATAACTTTACTTTTTTTTTTTAAATCTTCTGGGCCATGGTAAGGGGGAATATGTTTACAAAATGAGTAGTATACTTTGTTTCTTTCAGATGGATTTTTGGCTCCTAACCTTCAGATTTCTGAAATGGTTGATGAAATTGATTCCATTTCTTAAGGACTCCATGAGACTTGAAACTGGTGCTAATAACCCTCACATCCTCTCTGTGAACCTGCAGCAACTTCCTCATTGATGTATCTGTCAAAGATGTGTTTATTATTGAATATTGCGTCCTTCGGAGGGGTAAGAGAATCTTTCTATCATATCCATTCTACATGGGATATTTCTTTCAAGAGTTATTTTTATTTCTGGCTCAGAATTCCATCGCAGTCAGAAACTTAAATTTTCAATTTTTAATTGAAATTAATTGTCAGTTATTAATGTCTTTCCTCCACACTTTGAAAGCTAGTAAAACTCAAACCATTTCTTGGTTCTCTTCTCATTTCTGATTCCTGACAGGATAAGAAATTTTAGGTGTTTTCTGAGGCTCTTTCTGTCAATAGCTTAATGATCTGGTTGTGTTGTCATCTTTGTGTGCAATCTATTCATATAGATGAGAAGCTATCATTACCTGTTTTGTGACTGCAGTCAGGACTGCACCCATGATTGGAGTGAATGTCACTAGTGCTTCAGCTAAGTGGGTGGTAATGCTGAAAAGTTTCACCTTCCCTGTCATTTGATGAGCATTCATGTGGTGCTCTTTTCAATTTCATGAGATCCTTGGCCATCTGAGAGCATCCAGGAATGCTACTGCACTTGGCAGTGCTCTTACAATTTTTATTGGTATGAAGGACTCTCTGGGGTAAATATGCAGCCTTCCTCTGAGCTCATGTTATGTCAATATACTTGTGTGCAGTCACTAGGAAATAGAAGAACAGCTTATTTGAAAGTAGGACATTTTCTTCAAAGTATGCATATAGATTTTCCGCTTGCAGTGGACATAAAGACAAAGAATAACTTTTTTGTCTAGACAAAAGAGTGGAAGGGAAAATAATGTAGAAAGAAAAATTACATGGTCAAGAAGCAAATATTTCCCTACTTTCTTCCATGACATGATTGTGTTTATGCACTACATACATTTGCTGGTAAGTTGCATCTCTTTCTTTCCAAAATCTGCATATCAAAAATGCTAACAGAACTATTAGCACATTGAATGGGCCATCATACTGTTTTTGGGAAAGCATTAGCCAGGGATGCTAAACTTCATTTCTTGCTTTCAAAGTCTACCACATCAATAAATATCACTAATCATCACCGTTAGTCATTAGCAAGTAACCAGTTGCATCTACTGGGATCTAGAGGCAATTTTTTTTCTGAACATGCCTTTCATGCTGACAATTGCTTAATTGGTGGCAATAAGGCAGCTATGCTTGCTACTGGGGTGTGAAAAATATGACACCTGCTGCATCCTGGATATAAATATTTCATAAAGATCCTATCTACTCAAGTGATGCCCAGGATTCAGGATTTGACTCTTAGCATGAGGGAGATGTTGTGGCCTGCTTGTGTTAATTGTCTTGTTGCTTGCCTTCTTCCAGTGCCCTTAGGAAGGTTGCTTCACTTTAACCCCAGTTTTATGGCTGTCTCCATTTTTGTATCATGGAAAATAAAGATTTTGTGATGCTTTCCTGTGCTATGTTTAGAATATTAAATTCAAGATCTGGAATTTCTCAGACAAATTCAAAGTTACTCAGGACCTCCCAGGATCTGTCCCCCAGTAAGAACAGAGAAAGGGAGCCATTGCAGTGGTTGGAGGGCAGAGTTATACAAAAGGTTACTAAGCATTATTTCTTGTGCTTGATGACTTCCAACTGCCTTGCCACCCACCTTCTTGCTGAGCCAGAAGCAAATTTAAAAAAGAAACCACTGTGCATCACTTCCTTAGCAGAACATGCTGCAGACAAAAAGAATCGAAACCACAACTAGAGAATTGGATTTCCCCTGCTTTCTCCAAAATAAATATTTATTTGCGACAAAAGCAGCTGGAAGAATGAGGCATGTACCTTTGACACTAAAGGCTTGTGTGTTTGTGCCAGCTGCAGTAGAGGTATGATTGTCCACTGAGTGCTACGTAAGGTCAGACTGAGCTCCATCTCTCCCAGCTTGGGAATTAACATCTTCAGCTACTTGTACAAAACAGAGAGAGGAAGAAGGCCCAGGGAGTCCAGTAGGAATCTATAGCAAGTGAAAAGCAACATGAGCAGTGGGGCTGCCTCTTGGAGCTTCTCCCTACAATGCTCCTTCCAAACAGCAGCATTATTTCCTCTGAAGCCATTGTGGAGCAGCCTCATGTGCTGGTTTTTGGAAAGAGCTCCAAAGGAACAACGTTGGTACAAAAGTATCCGTATAGGGGCCCAAGCCCATCAGGCAGTTCACAGCCATTGTTTAGGGAGGAGATAAGCAGCTCCAGATGGTTCACAGAAGGGAGAGGCAATGAAGGTGAGCTCTTTGAAGTACAAGGTCTGTATCCACCTCTGGATGCTGACTTTGAAAGGATCCATGCGTCTCTTAGCAGAGCTCATTCTTTAAACAAACCCAGTACTACAGATCTGTGCTTTGAGCAGTAGCTTAGCAGATGGAGGCTTTATCTTGATAGTGGACAACCCTGGTCACAACACCCTTGCCCTCATGGTTTAAGTTGATTTACACACTAGTTCTTCTTTTTCTCGAAGTTATATATTTCTCAAAAGAATATATTCCTTCTGTGAGTGGTTGAAGAAGCAACAGATTAGTAGTAGAAGAGCTAGCAGAGCACTGTTACTAGCTGATGGAGTCAGCTGGAAAAGGCTTTTCTGAACTCTGGAGCGCTGTTCATCAGGCATTCTCATTGGGAGGCTGTGGATGTGACAGATATTCCTGTACTTTGAAAATCGAGTGCCCCATCTCTTGGTTTTCCTTTGTTTTTCTTGTACATTATGCTTCACTTTTTGTATAAAGGTGCAATAAAGAAAATATATGGGACAGAGATTTTCCATTAAAGGGTCAATTTTTATAAGCAGTTACCATATGAGATTATCTGGAGCACCAAAATTATGGTCTTTTGCAAGCTGAGGGAAATGTTGTGGTGTCTCATATGGCACCATTTGCTAACACTTAGCCAGAAGAGATTTTTATGGTCAGCAAGCACTCTAAATTCATAATGTTTAGCTTCACATTTTTTTTCTCTCATCCACTTTTCCAGTTCTCATATTCAGCTATTACCTGGCATGAATTTGCACAGAAGAACCTCCCCTGTCATCAGAAAGCCAGAAAAATCCATTCAGATTAGGAGACGGAAGGAGATTTAGAAAGAGAGTCTCTGTTGGATCATGCTTGTGCCTTCACAAAAGCCATATTTTTATTATGCCCTTACATAACCTGCACCCTGTTTCAAATACAGCTTGAAAAAAACCTCCTTTGTACGAGAACATGACCAGCTGAGTAAATAAAAAAACCTGTTGAACTTGTGGGTTGTACTTACTGAGGCCCTAACTATTTTGATACATGTGCCTGCATAGCAATACGTTTTGGAGAGAAATAGTGATATTGAGACACATGAAAACTGTTGGTAAAGGATACAAGTTAACCTGAAAACATATTCCTGGTAACACAGTTAAAGGAAAGGGAGAGGTGCTCGAAGGTAAATTCAGGTCAGTTGGCGTCTTCGCAAACAAGGCTTGGATGACTTTTAAAACAAAGTCATATGCAAAGAGGGAACAAGTCACAGAAACACCAAATTTACCACAGTGTCATGAGAGTGGAAACGAGGAAAAAAAATGACAAAAAAGAACTCAGCAGTAAAATGAATATATTCATGCAGTGTCAGTCTCTCCAGACAAGAAATAGTGCCAAGCAGAACCGCATCAGCGTGTGGCCGCTTCTTGCACTGACACTAAAAACATCTGTTGAGGTACAGTATTTATGCTGTCTGCCAAACAAGAGTTTTTTAATCTTAAAACATATGCTGGAAATAGGAAAATTTGGACAAGAACAAAAAGAAAAAAGAGGGGTGGGTGGCCAATAAATTAAAAGTGAGAAGTGGGGAAGGACAGATTGGAGACAATGTTTTCCACATAGTGCATCATGGTTAATTCAAGTCATCTCAGGTCACCAAGGAAAGAAAAGCTCATGAAGGAATTCACAGATTGCTTAGAGAGTTGAAGGAAACAAAGTGGAGTTCATCATGTCAGACTTCAGCCTTCAAACATTGGGATTTGAACAGTTAACCCTAAAACTCAGGTTTTAACAAATTGAGAATACATCTAATTTGAAATGCAAGAACTGATGCTGACAGAAATACTCTTATTTTTCAGGCATACATATCTCACATTTTTTGCAGAAAGGATGTATTTAAACCCCCCGGCTGAGCCGGGGCCTAATATTGGCTCTTCAAAAATTGTGCCTCCAGCCTTTTTGGTTAAACACTTATGCAAACAAATTTTAGATACATACAATATGTAAATTACTTAAAGACTACCTTCACATTTATTTCTCTAGTTGAAGAAGCTAGAATACAGAATTCAGAAATATTTCATAGAGAATAATTGTCAGATATGACCAAAGAAGTTATTCAACAATTTCTAGGATATTTTTAAATTAAAGTCCCTGAGTATTCCTCCTGATAAAGTACTCTCATAGAAGGCAGCTTACTTTTATTTCTGAAGTGACTATATATTTTCAAGTATATTATTTGGTGAAGTCATCTAAGTGATCCATTTCCTGAATATCATAAACATGTGTGAATAAAAGATTTGATTTTGTGTCGCTGACCCTTTGAAGTCAAGAAATTCTTTCATTCAAATGAGTGTCTATTTGGTACCATCTCAGGTTTACAGTATGTGGTACATGTCTAAAGACAGAAACAGAGAATGAACTCACTTTAATACAATTTGTCCACTCAAATGATTCCATGTGAACTGTGCTTTTAGAAGTGAAAATGTCCCTAGAGTAAAATGCAGGCCCATAGAAATCAAAGAGGAAACTCCCACTCTCTTCAACAGATTTGAGATTTCATCTCTAGAACACTTGACTTTCAAGTATAAAAGATTTATGCTTAGTGAATCACTAGATGTGGTAATTTGCACGTTTTCAAAATCTGCATAAAATTAATTGTGCTGTGTATCTTTCAATATTAACTATATTTTATTTCAGTTCCATTTATTAAATATTGTATTATCTAAAAACACCGTGGAAATGAATAGATGAATGGATTATACACATTATCACTTACAGAATTTTTTGGTCCTTCTAATGTGGCAAATGGGACAATTTAGAGCAATGGATTGTGGTAGATTACACCCACTGTAGACAATTTATTTCTGGGATATAGAACATGTTGACCAATATGAAAATCAAATTCCACTATGAGGCAATGAGATGAAATGGGAAATGTTTCCTAAGGGCAGCACTCAGAGCTATAATTTTCTGCCCTATTTGATAATTTTTGGCTTTGACTGAGTTCTGTATATTAGGTGAGTATGTAGTTGAGTTTTACTGGACATTTATGTCCGTGTAAAACTATAGATATTTTATGTGCCTGCATAACAGTTATTTTCAAATGTTTTTGTTTCTTTCTGAATCCTAAGAGAATATTTTCTATGGTCTTCAAAAAGCAAAAGACAGTTTAAGCCAATGGATATCTCTTTGTTGTCAATGCATCACAGTTGGAAAAGGTGCAATTAGCACAGGCACAGGTGAAAAATCTCTTTGGTTCTTCTGTTAAAATGCTGGTTACAAATTGCAGTTATTTCCTCATGACTGGAAGACAGCAATGTTTTAAAAGACAGCTAGGAAATAAAGAATTCCAGAACTTTTAAGTCAGATAATTTCTGTTAAAGTTTAAGATTAATCTGATATTTCAGAGCTTTTTTCCCTCCCAGTAGGAGACTTTCCAGTGCTCTGCAACAAGTGGCAACTTAGATCATGTGGAAATGTATCTTGCAATATCCTTCTGATGAATGTTAAGTTCCATGTGAGACCAAAACTTTGGCTGATTCTTTGGTGTTTTCCAACACTTCCTCACTTTAAGGTCTATGAACTAAATTTGCAGGTTATTTCCACTTTAATTTGCATTCTCATTTCTCAAAGAAAGATGACTAACCCTTTCTTCCTTGCTTAACATTTGTTTGTCTTTAGTGAGAATCTACACACTGCTCATTGCAATATGGAAGTCTGAGCTATAAGTGAAATTTTGGTGACTAGTAACTGTTGACCTCCATGTTCAGAAAAAATCCATACACAGTGGATTAAATAAATACATATATTACCATGGTAGTGTGATTAGAAAATTCATCCTCTGGTACTTGTCTGGGCTCAGTTGACCATAATCAATGAATGATTTAGGTCTTTGATTCTGTAAAAAAGCCCCAAAACACCCCAATTTGTGGCATTTATGTTTTTTCAAATCTTTAGACAACATAAAGAGAAGCAGTTTAAGGTTTCACCAAACTTTTGAATTTTGAAAAAACATTTTTCTCCTTAATTTGAATCATCATTTTCTCAAAGAAAATTAAATTAAAAAAACAGCTAACATGTTTTTGTAATTAAACAGAGTATTGAGCTATGCAAACAATAAAGATCCTTGTTTGAATTTAATTCTTGTACTGCTTCTGGGATTACCAGGGGAATAAAATTATAGCAAAACAAAACAGAAAAACCTGCTACAGTCTAGAACTTGCACTTTACCAGAAGCAAAAGGAAATTTAGACTCAATAGTTAAGAGTTCTGTTCTCTCTCCAAAAAACATGATTCTAGAGTTTGTTATAAATTTGACAAAATGAAAAATCTCATCGCTGTCACCAAAAGCCAAAGTTGCACCTCTAGTTTTTATTCTTTGTAGCTCAATAGCTTACTTTTCCTCTGTACCTAAGGGATATTTCGAGGTGATTCTCAAGACTGTGAAAACAAGAACAGTGCATCAAGTCAAGAGATATTAATTGTCAAAATTTTAGAGGACAAAATTCCTCCTATGGTAGGGAGCTTGCCTGGAGGTAGGAAATGTCGCATGAAAAAATCTGAAAACTTTTAGGTTGACTGTATTCTTCTTTTATATTTATGTGAAAATTAAAAGAAAACCAAAAAACCACAAGAAGCAACATCTGACCTGTGATACCATGTTAAAACCCCCAGAAATAGTTTTTAGAAACAGGTCATATTTCTGTGAGGAAACACTTTTTGTCAATTAACATAGTGAAACGCTCAAAATGATTTCAGAAGTTTAAGTCTTCAGAACTTTAAGTAGGATATCATAGTATTAAACCTATTACTTCTGGGGTCGCAGTCTTCTGAGGGTACCTGTCTGCAGTAACTATGCATCTGATCTTTGCTCTGTGAAAATTTAACCATCTGTTATGTGTAGAGCCACTTGAATAAACTGCTGCTCCCCTTATTCTTTGTGTACAGAGCTGCCTTTTGGAACACAATGTTTGGTCAAGTTCCTTGGCCCACAGATTTCTTCGTCTTATCCAGTTTTCCTGCCCCAAGTACCCCAGTTGTGCTTGGTTCTCAAGAGTCCAAAGGCAACATTGTAGAGGCACGGGCATGCTGAGTTTGTGGTTGAGGCCACATCCAAATATTGCTACATCCCAGATTTGGTTTAAATACTTAGCATAGCCCATTTATTCTAATGAAATAAATGATATTTCTCCAAAGGAAAGAAGAATGGGGAGAGAAAATGAGCAGGGATCAACTGCTGAAGTGTTCCCTGTGTCAAAAAACATTCCTGTAACATTACACTGACTCTGTCACCAGGGACCCAGCAGCCCAGTTTCAAGTTTTTTCTCAGTGCTCCGAGTCCCAAATCACAGAACTATGCCCATGACTTAATACCGCCAGCAATAAGCAGATTTTCTGGGGAAATTTTTCAAGTACTTTTTTTTAAAATCGTGTTTTCTTCAAGTTGAAAAGTCATATTGCCTCCCTAGAGTGCCAGAGGCTAACACGTGGAATAGACATCAATGAATTGTTTTCATCCTACAAGCTAATGACCATGTCAAAGTTCCTTCAGTTTCTTCCTTCTCTATTGGGGAGTTTTAAAGATGTAATTTTCTTTCCTATGCCACCTATCAGCTAAATGGCTTGTTGATAATTTTTATAAAGTTTATGTACACATTTAAGACACTTAAAAATGTGCCAGAACCTTGATTTATCTTGTTCCTTTATTAATTTTTTGTTCCAGCTTCCATTTCTTCAGGCTGCCATTCAATGATATAAATTTTCAGTGAACGCTTATGGTTATTTTATATCCTTCTAAGACAGGGGATTTTGCTGTATCACTCACTACATAATAAAATAAATGGAGGAAAACTTCTCAGAGCACCTACTGCCAATTTATCCTAGAATGTCTCGGCTTGTACTGGCGCGTGGCCTGACCACTGCAGCAGCGCGGTGTGCTCGCGGCCGCGCTCCGGCCAGCGGCTGCTGCGCCGCCCCAGCTCAGGCTTGCTGTGTGGCCCTGGGCAAATAAACCAGCCTCGACTTTCCTTGCTCGTAAGGATGGCAGAGCTCATCTCCAGCTCTGGAAGACCGAGGCTGGCGAAGATGGAATCCAAGAGCAGCGCGCTTTGATCTGCAGCCGGGCACAGGGCGCAGGGCTGGCAGCCCAGCCTGGCTGGGGCAGGACGGGCATCGCTGGGCTCCCTCTGGGAACCCTCCTGCTGAAGCCAGGACTGGGTTCCTCCACTCCACTGAGCTCTTCCTGAGTGTTTCATAAATTAAATGAACCCCAGTAAAGCAACTTTTTATAATAGCATGAATGTATAAAAATATCTAAAACTGTAATAGATAAGCACACATTGTTAATAATTTAACTATCATGGAGGGCTTCCACCTATTCTGGTATGTAACTAGAATAGGTGGAAACTCTTCTACTAATTTCTAACAGATAGATAGAATATCCAAACAGATGATATCTGTGTTACAATATTGACAATATTGGGATGCAAAACTTAATTCAAATCCTTTATTACTTTTCCAAAATTCAAACTTGCACTTGCCCTATGTTGTAGATGACTTGGATCTGCATATAATACTAAATAAGTTTTCTTATATCACTGACAGCAAATGAAGAACAGAAATAAAGCAGTAAGTTTCAGCAAGAATCCAGTTCTTTAAAAGTGTTACAGGCCTAGAGCAAATTCCTGCCTAGATTTTCAATTTTTTTTAGAGATAACCTAAATTTTGTCCATCTATTTAAGCATTGTCTTTTTAATATAAGAAAGTTTATTAATCTCCAATGTTAGAAAGTCTGTTTCTCTTTCTACTTTTCCCTCTTCTACTTTTTCCTTTTTTTAAATTACTTTCTCTCTCTTTTCCATTTTATTTTCTATTTTCTTTTTCTATTTTTTTAAGAAAGTATTGATTTCTTTACAAAAAGAAATACTTTTTAAGAAAGTATTGATTTCTTTACAAAAAGAAAAATTTCTAAAGTACATTCCTAATTCACTCATTAGATAAAAGATAAAATAATAATACTTTTGTCTTTCCCCACCCCAAGAAAAAATAATGTTGCAGGTCGGGATCTGCTACAGTAGATTTTATATTTTAGAAGATTTAATCTTCAGGGATGAGTTAATGTTTCCAGGGAGTGGCATCTCAATACTAGTCAATATGTCTCTCTCTTATAAATGTGAGCTCAGATGGTTGAAAACAAAGTTTGAACACCAAGGCAGTAATTAGTTTGGCTCCAAAAGGCACCAAATAATGTCTCCTTCAAAACAATCTCTAAGAGGATGAAGTTCTTGGAAATGCTGTGACGTGCACTGTAATAGCTGGTTGTAAACATGGATTGGGAGTCTTGCCTGTGACAATAACAGAAGATGCTAGAACACAACAAATTCCTCCAGTACATGCCATTGTTACTTCCTGGAAGGATAATTTCTTCTTATTTTAATATGGCTGTTCACCCTTTATAGCCATAGAATATGGGTGTGGAAACTTTATTTCTGGAACACTTTTGGACTGGTACAAAACCAAGTCAGGACTAGAATCTGAATTTGAATTCAGAATTATAAAATCTAGCATAATGTTATAATTCCAGAATTTAAACAGTCAACTGGCAGAAAAGTTTCTCTATGACCAGGTGTAAGTAACACCCTCTGCCTAAAAGGCAATAATCTTTTCTCGTGTCTTGCTTTAATGTATTGCAGAAGGAGCCAGAATTTCAACAATATCTTCATTTATGGAATATTTGCAGAGACGATCTTACTTGGTAAAGAAAAAGCATATCTCAACATGTTTGCAAAATTAAATTTTCACTAAAACTTGATTTCAACATCTGAGTAAAGGGACTTCAGTAGTACCAGTGGGTAGGGAAGCAAAATAGAGAAGGAGCCATCAGAGAGACCTGAGACACAGCCAAGTTCTAGGGAAAATATTCACTATTATGGCTCATTGTAATTTAAGTTAATACAAGAGAAACCCAAGGGAGAGGTATATTTGGAATCACACCCAGAGCACTCATTCTTTTTGGAATGGGATAAGAACTTATGTACTAGTATCAAGCCGTAATTATTAATAACTCAAAAAGCTGTAGCAGAAATAATTTCTGAAAATAATAGCTGCATCTATGTACTCTATGGAAGATTGCCAAATACTGGTAATGTTTGTTAAAATTATCAGGTATCATCACAGATTAATCTATTTTTAATGTGGCACTTGGAAAAATTCAATGATCTTACATTGTGTGTGCAAAGGACACACACAAAGTCTCTTTTCTTTGGCACATCTGCAGCTTTAATATGTCTCATGCAGTTTTTGAAATGTTTTTGTGAATAAATATGAAATGCATATTCTTATATGTCAAGGGACAAAAAAGCTGATTTGTGAAGTCACATGGGCTTCGCTTTCCCCTCAGACACAGTCCTCAATTCCTTTGTGTTTAGAAGGTTTGAACCCATCTGTTTTTACCAGTAGAAGAAGAACAAATGAAGCACTGTTTCAACGACTGAAAACCATCACAAGAGACATGGATCAGCTTAGACTAGAACTAAACCAATGGCAGAAGTATCACCACCACAAACCTCCAGTCCTTTAACTGCTACTTATCTGACCAATAATGGCTGAAAGCCATCTATCATTGCTTAAACTACATGATGATATAACCAGAGTCTGGAAAATATCATTACTTGATTTATTTGGTAAACTTTCAGATATTTCAGAAGATTTGCCAGGCAAAAAGCATAGTATAAAATTTAGTTTTATTTAATTTGTGTTTTATTGCTTTTAAATTTAGCTTGCAAAAAAAGACATGATTAAAGAGTTGCAGCTGAGTGAAGGTACAAAGCTTCTGTTGTAGAAATCTGAGTGAGTCTGGGTCTGTAGATAATTTGTAGCTGCATTTTAGCCCAGAAAATTGTGCTGCAGGGGTGTTTAGTGGGTTTAGATGTGTTTCTGAAATCAGCTGGACTGGTTGAATGCAATATTTTACTCGACCTTTTTCTTTGTTATGGCTACTGTTGGCTGTGTCAAGGCCAAACTATTGGTACATCCAGACAGGGAGACCATCCATTCCTTATTTCAAAGTAATATTACAAAATTCATTCTTCCATTGCTAGCATGAAAGAAAGGCTCAGTCAACAAACCAGTGCTTTACAAAAACACAAAATAATGACACTTTTAATTGATCTTTGTTTTCACTATAGAATTCAGTCAAAATAAATCCAATCCGTATGTAAAACCTATGCACAAATCTTCCTTCAAAAGCAGTGTCTTTTGGATTTTCTGAAGATCTCACTGTCTTTCAAACCTGAAAGAAGAAACAATCCATTTAGGTTCATCTTAAATCTTTTCTGTTAAAGGAAAAAAAAAGTAGAATTTTATTAACACAGATCTTAAATTTTACATGCGTGGCACAGGAACATTCTGGACAAATTTCATTAACTCTTCTGTATACAGCAAAAGCTTGGTGCCTTTGAATGCTGCCAGGTGTCTTGCTGAGTTGTGATGGGCAACATGCAGGATTGGAATGTGCAACATGGAAACATTTTCTGAGGTGCTCTTGGAGCTGCAGAAGACGAAGCTTCTCAGCTAAGGGAGAGGTACTGCAAAGAGTTGGGGCTTTAGGCAGGGCAGGTCGAGGCTTTGAAATCTTTTGAAGGGAAATGAAAGTTCTGCCTCAAAAAACTGAAGTGGACACCAATCAGCTCCAACATTGAGATCACTGCTGGAAGGCTTTTTCTTTTGTATTTGGTAAAAGAGAGAAAAAAAGCTAAGGACTGATTGTGATTCTTGCAAATATGACAGGATTTGCTTCTTAGGGGGAGATTTGGTGAGTGACTGAACCTAAAGCCACTTTTCCAAGTGTGTCTTCATTTCCCAAAGTCCTGTCTGAAAAGAAAGGCATGTGTAATTGAGCTCAAGTAATAACAATTTGCATTTATACAGCATGTTCTATATTAAAAGCTCTCGATATTTTTTAATCATTTACATGGCAAAGATTTCAAGCACTGTTAAAATGCAAAAGGTGGTAAATGTATTTGCAAAACAGCTGCAGTCATTCTAAAGGAACCACAGATAGGATAAGCCCGGGCTTCTATTTTTCAAAGATTGTGATTGTTTCTGTTATTTTTATTTATTTTTTTAACTGAATAAACAACCTGTGTGTATGGGCTAATATCTAGGAGAATAAACCCAGAACACATGTGAAATAGAGTAAAAAATTATTTTAACTAAGTCAGAACTAACTAATTAATATGAGTTTCTCTATTTTATCTGCTGAAGAAATTATTTCTTAAGTACCAGGAAAGAACACAATAGCTATCCCAAGATTTGCTGTAGATAAAGCAAAAAAGTATTTTAATCACCCATGATAAAATTGTAATAGTAGTTCCAGCACAGTTGCTTAGAAATAAACAGAAATTTTTATGAAATAAATGTAAAATTATAGAAAAATATATTTTAAAATATATTTTTAAAGTTTTAAAAGTAAAAAATCTGTATGCTCATGTCCTTTTGTCACAACAATTTAAAACATTTGGTTTTCTCAAGTTGTCTCATAGAATAATAAAAACGTGTCAACAATATAGTCAACAATATAATCTTTTTCAACTGTAAAGACAATGATTAATTGAAAAAGGCTTTTTCTTTGTGGTCACTAATGTCTTAACCTTTATAAATATAAAAAAATATCCAGTGATGCTTATTCCACAGTTGGAAGAGGAAGAATCAGTTGTCTGGACAATATTTTTGAAGATGGGAATGAAATAGCAACAGGAACATGATAATATAAAAGGAGCGATACAGTCAGTGGTTAGAACTTTGACAATGCACCAGCTTTTGCAAAAATGTACAAAAATGTTCTTGGATATAATAAAGTGTAAGACAGTGTAATAATTGCAGGTTAAGTCTATGAAAAATTGTTTGCTGAGAATTATAAATGTGAGGTACATAAGCATCATGTGAAACTATAAAGTTTCAGTAACATATCCAGCTTCACAAGGGTCTGACTTCGTGTTTCGATTCTCACCACTGTCAGTGAGGAAACAAAATCCATTCTGGAAAGCATTAGTATCACTGAGACACTGCAACTTCGAAAAAGGTTGAATACCATTTCTTTGTGTAAAGGACTGTGCATGGAAAGATTACATAGTACATTTGGATGTTTCTAGAGTATAGCAGAAATTTTTAAACACTCTACCTTACAGTTGTAGTTGCTTGTAATTATTAAAGCCTTCTGGAGTTGTTTATCTGTCTTCTTACCTCAATGCTGTAATCAAGAGAAAGTTCTCCTTCTGTAGATAGACATACCAGCAGAAGCTATTTGATATTGATTCTGATGTGCCTGAGCTGCAGATTAGAATTAACTAAAACCATGTGCAACAAAGAGTTTAATGAATTAATTTAAAACAATTATGTATGGAAATTATGCAGACAAATAAGCATAATTTAAAAAGTAAATTCAAGTGTCAAATAATTTAATTGAATGCTTGAGGGTTTAATTGCATGCTTCAGGGTGTTTTAAACAAATGATAGAAAAAAATGTTATGTGCTTATAAAAGTGGTGCATTCTCTAAAGCACTGCCTTTCATTTTTCACATTGTTCCATATTTACATTCTAGGAAGCCTGCCATGCTGTTTCAGAGACACTCTATAGTCAGAAGGGATTTGTACACATACAGATCCTTTCCAAGACTGGGCTTATATTTCAGAATTCTAGTCAAAGAATAAAAACTTGAAAAAGGCACGATTAGTGAATCATCAAACAGCATTGAGAATACACAGAAGTGATTAAGCACCCTCTGATGTATTTAGAGATTGATAAAAAGCTCAGAAAGCAAAGATATTTAATGCAGAACAAAGGGTAACAGAACACTATGGGCTTTAGAAATATGAGATCAGCTCATAGGGAAGCCACACAGAGCATCACGAGCTTGTATAAATATCACTGATGTGTCTTCCAGTAAGTGAATTCAGAAACTACTTCTAAACTGTCAAACAACATGAAAATGGACCAAAGGGATTTGCAGAATGCAAAAGAAATAGAGGTAGCTCCAAAGTAGTAGTAGCTATGAATCACCTTTGATTGACACCATTGCCTGTAGCAAGGAACTTTTGATTCTGTTAATTTTATTAACTAAAATATTTGAAAATATGCTTTGGGAAACCATGAGGATATAATAACTAGTTCTCGGGGACAGTACACTGACTCATCTCTCACTGAAGTCAATGGAAAAACTCCAATTTACTTCAACAGGTTTGACCAGCTTCATGCCTGAAACAAACAAAATCTTTGACAGGCTTTCATAGACCATGAGACAAAAATATCCTCAGACTGGGTCTTTGAACTTCTCTCTATGTGAGATTTCTGACTTAAATATACCAGAGGTAGACCCTTCTATTTAACCTTGGATAACTCACACTAGTTGCTGTAAATATCCCTCTTTCCTCCACTGTATGTTGGCCAACATTTGGTGACACTGACAATTATTTGTAAAGAAGAGAGGCATGCCCCAACAGTCTCCCACGCTCACCAGGAACACAAAGTTCTACAGAAACCTCCTTTTGTGTTCTCCGAATTAAAAAAACATTAATCAAAATTATCTCCTCTAATAATAAAAAGACCTGTCATCTGGCTAAAAATAAACACTGGAAACAAAACATAAAAGCTGAAAACTTTAATTAGAAACACAGAAAATTGAACATGTCTGCTTCAAACCTTTGGCTTGAGTTTCTGCCCTGAAAATAGAACAGCAGATCTTGCTAGATGCTGGATTTGTCCTGCACAGGCATCAGGAGCACCCAGGCTTCTCAACACTGCTCAGCCCCCAGCCCAGGGCAGCCTGGGAGAGCCTTTTCCCAGCTTCCCCTCACCCATGCACAGGAGGGAAAAGATGCTTGCTTTGTCTTATCCACTCCAGATACCACACCAAGCTTCCTGTCTCCTCCATCAGCCTAAAGAGCAGCCTAGAAAATCTGACTATGTCTTGAGTTAGCTCTTTTAGGTGCTTTTGAAGGGAGCAGAGTGTCTCATCCTTTCTTCAGCCGGTTTTTCATGCAGTCAATGAGAAAGAGTGAAGCAGAAAGTGGCTGTAGTTAGTGGGAAGATACTGTCTTTTTAATCAGAATTTCAGGAATTTTGACTCCCTTAGTAGTTGTTGCAGGGCACTTGCTAAAATATTCCTGTTATGACTGATTTCAGAATCTCATATTCTAGGAGACAAACCATTTCCTCTGACTTTAACTTATCAGACCAGATGATACCTCTCTCTAAGATACCTGTTATATCTATGCACTAGAATATATGAAGTAATAAAAGAACCCTGCTTCAAATATGGGAATTTTTTCTGAGGCTGGGGCTGCTTGTCTGTGTAAAGCAAAACACAATGAGATGCCAATCACCAAACAGTGGGGCCACTTACCATAATACAAAGAAACAGCAATTGAATAACTATCCTAGAGATTTTTTCTTCCTTTATGATAGGATCTAGTTGTATTGTAATAAAAAGAAATATAGGAAGCAATATATGGAAATTTAAAATTATAGAATCCTGTGTTACATTTTTTCAGAAGTTCTTTAGATGTCTCAAGAATAATTAATTTTTTTTCCACGATGGCCTTGATCTGCCAAGCATGTTACAGGCAGTACTTTCATGATTAACTGCTGTTAGGGTTGGAATCTAAATGACTTCTTGCATCCCTCATATATGCATACGAGCACAGTACACAGAATTGATAATAGTGTACCTTTTATCCAACTTTTTTGAACATTAATCTTTACATAGCATGCCATTGAACTGGTAAAGAGGGACGCACTTATCTTTTAAAGTACTTATGAACAATTGTCTTATAAATTTTTATGCAGCTGCATAACGACTGACATCTGCTGATGCTCAAAGTACCATGTCATGAATTTAAATTAGTTTGTGAATTCTTTTGTCCTTTCTGCTTAACTCTTGTATCTGCCAGGTACAATTTGTACTGAAAGAGGGGGGTCTAGAGGAGAAAGGTTTTAAAATAAACATAGGACCCAACTATTTGCTGATCACCTAAAGCAACATTGCTGAATCATGTGGCGTCTGTGAGGCAGCTTGTGAAAAAAATAATTTCTGAAATTTCATGAAGATACAAAACTGAATTAATTAAGAGAACTTTTAGGACCAGAAATTCAGAAAGGAATACAAAATAGGATGAAAGTAAAAAATGCTATAAATGTGTAGGTATAAAAGTAACAATAACTAAGGTGAAAAAAGAATTTTAAAAAAGAAAACCTGGATTGTATAATGAAAATCTAAATAAGAAAATTAAAAGAAGATGATAAAGAACATTTTTGTTAAAGCATAAGAAAATAGACCAAAATATAGATCAGGCTGAGGATTATATACATGACATGTGCTTGCAAATCAGCAGAAACCTGTAAACTACATATCAAGCATTCAAATGTCTAGGTAAAGCAATCTGCAAAATATCCGGATTGTTCTGGGAATTTATGGGGCATAGAAACGGGAACAGACGTTTTCCATCTTACAGGCTGTGTAGCTTAAATTTGACTCCTAGAAATAACTGGTACACATTACAAAATTATCCATGCCTATGGCAGGACCGATCTTTTTAGAGTTAGCCTAAAGCTCCATTGAGTTCTTTATCTTTTCCTCTGCAGTGGCCAATAATGGGCACTCAGTAAGATAATAAAAAAGGAGAATATTTAAAAAAACACTTTTCCAGCATACTCTTCCAATCTTCAGTGACCAGTGGCTTAAGTATTCTTTTGTGTTTAGTAATCTACAGTGGATTTAAAACTCCTTATTTTGCCTGGTTTCCTCTTAGACACCTGCAGCCTTTTATCATGAATACAGTCATACAGCAAGTCGTTCTGCATCTGATGCACAAGTTCAGTAAGGAACTGTATAAGGGGGTAAAAACAAACCAAAATGCCTTACAGGACTGATAGGAAAAGAATGTCTGAAAGTCAGTTCTTATTTGCATGACAGAAATCTCCTGGTGATTAAAGAAAAATGGATGGGATGATATACTGTGATTTTGGGAAATGACGGATTTTACCCATGTGAATTTTCCATAAGCAAAGTAAGTAAATAAGTTATATGTACACTGAGCTGAAACAAGGAACTATATGTTTCTTGCTAACAAAGCAGGGACATGGTTCTGAAAGGTCTTGATGATGTTTTTATTGAAATGAATGATGCTACCCATTTTGGAGGATTGAATAATATTCTTGCGAAAGCTACTTGTGACATGAAGGGACAAGGGATTGCATGTATGAGTAGGAGTATTGGTATCAGAAGTGGAAAAAAAACTGGCCAAAAATCTTTCCAGAAAACTGCTATGGAAGTAAAGTTGTGTGTGAGCGCTTCAGGACAGAACTTCCAAGATACTGCAAATAGTTTTAATAGTTTTAATTTGCAGATCAGTTTCTGATGCAGCAACCTGCTTACCTCAGAAAAGTACATGTAATTGCAGGTTGAGTAGTTTTAAGTCTGAACTGAAGTGTAACTACACTGTTGTCAGTGGAATAAGGCCAAACTCCACCACCAGTTAAAGATCTAGTGCTTGTGTTTGTTTTGTTTTACAAAGACAAATTGTAGATCAGAATGGAAAGTTTAATAATAGACACTCTCTGATAAGGTTACTGGGTGAAAGATTTGAAAAAGTGTCTTGGTACAGAGAAGTTCTGAAACACATTGGATCCAAAGCATTTGTCAGTTTGTGAGTGTTAATTATACATGTTAAATGTTAAAATATTAATTATATATGAAACGCATGAATGCATTTGTGTAATAAAACCAGAACTAGTTGAATGCCAAGTAATTCCAGAATGGAATCCAGTGGGCTGAAAGTTCAGGGTGCTTGTTGGCCAGTGAGAAGTCATATGAAACCTCACTCTCCTGACATTCAAACTGGATCCTGCAGGCCAGACCTACAAAGGAATTTAGGTTTCCCATTCTTTTATAGAATCCCAAAGTAAGATGCTTAAGTAGAGGTTAGGAGCCTGAAATCTTTGTATATCTTGGCTTGTATATGCAACATTTTCTATAGACTTGTGCACAAATCACAACCATGAAGAAACACCTGGGGAGGGAGAAAGAGGAACTGATCTCACAGCTTCATGTGTTTTTTATTACTAGGTAACTCTTTCCATGCAGTGTATGTGTACAGAAAGGTTACTGCACTTGGAGTCTGGCTCCCAGGGAGGGCAGCTTACATCAGAGTTGGGAATAAACAGCCAAAAGTTCAGCACTATTTAGTGAAACCTAGACCAAGGTACTTGATCTTCAGACATAGAAAATACATCTTTTGCAGTGCTGTGGAGTACTTTATTAGCTGTCAGTAGATATGGCATGACTTGAGTTCCAGTTTCCCACGGCTGAATTGTGTCGCCAGAAGTATCTGTTAATTTTGAATATATTCTATGTTGGCGGATGGGGTGCAAGGCAAGGTTGAAATGTCAAGAAATTAATCTGAAATGTTCTGGATTTCTTCCACATTGTGGGATCCAGCCCATGCCGCCGGTGATGGTCCTATAAAACAGTTGTTTTTCACAAATCATTCTGCCTGTTCATTAATTTCATACACCAGAGGGACATTTCCCTGCAGTCTTTTTTAAGAAAAGGGCTATCCAGACCTACTTGTCTGCTCTCCACAGTCTGCAAAGGGTTACACCCCCCCTTTCAATGTATATTTGAAGACAGAGCATTGGGCATTATGGAGCAGCCAGCTGAAAAGGGAGACCAGATCCATGAGAAGCATAAAGAGTCAAAGCCTTTCTCATCTCTCACATGAAAGTTAAGATATTTCTCTTCAAATTTCCAAAACTGCAAAATTGTGTCATTTTTAAAGCTCTACAGGATAGTTTAGACAAAGACTCAGATCAGCAATAATTAACATCTATAGAGTTCATCTATTGGGCTGACTTTGTTTTGTTCATGAAACAGACGCAGTTGCACAGGTCAGCATTTTCGAGCAAGATTCCAAACTGAATTAGTTCACTAAATACAATTAGTGCCCTGTTTAGTTTTGGTTTTTTTGTGAAAGTTTTAGGAGTTCTAACATTTATGTAGTCTGAAATCAGAGTAAAAATAACATAATACATTTTTTTTTTCCCTGAGGAAATGATTTAGAGAAAAAGTGCTATCTAAGAGGGTGCACCGAACAAATGGCTGGAACTTCGACCTCAAAGTTCTTGGTAAGAACCTTCCCTCCTTACTAAAAGACCAAACAAGTCTTCCTGCAGTCTCTTCTCTGCAGTCATCAGTGTTCCTGTAGACAATCCAGTGTTGATTGAAGAAGACAAAAGAGGAGAGACATTTAATCTAGATACATCTGGGAGGTGTGAGAACTGATTTGAGCCCTTGATCGAACTGTTCAGATCACTGGGTCCTGCATACTACAGGGCAAATGTTCTTTCACCCTCTTCAGTTGCACCCTGGCTCTGAGATGATTTCAGATTCAAAGCAGTGTGTTTCTGTGGGCTATGCAGAATTTGCTGCCTTAGCAGATTCAGTGCTTCTCCAAAGGAGTTTTTAGAAGGGACATTTCAGATGACATTCTCCAGTGCTGCTGAGTGTGTGCGTGCTAACAGTCTCCTCTGCCTGTTCTCACTGGCAAGGAGTTAGAACAACTTTTGACCCACAAAATGCTGAAAGTCATGAGTTAAATGATAATTCCTGCAATTTCCCTGCAAACAAGGGCTAACCTGTAGTTTACAAATTCAGATAATTCAGCAGGGAGTAGATACTTGGAAAGAAGAAATAATAGATGAGATGAGATATAGAAGAGCTTTTGTACAGCAAACCAGATAAAATTATATTTGTTCCTGAGTGCCTTCGTGTTGTAAGGTCACCTCTTTGGTGGAGAGAAACAATACTGGCACTTAGCCAAGATTAAGAGCAAGAGGGCATGGCTGCAATCTAAGTTTGGGAGGGGTGGACAATGCTTTGAGGAAGGAGAGGAATTAGGGACTTATGAGAAAGAACACTGTAAGCAAGCTAAGGAAATGAAGGGCAATTTGAAAAAATTGGCTGACTATGAGCATGAGCTGGCTATTTAAGAATCTTGGGTTCACTTCTGCTTGTGCCAGGTACAAACTGTCTCATCTGCTCCAGGGAATAAGTCTAAGATGTCACAAGATGAGAACCTAGTGTAATTTAGAGAAGTTGGAAAACTTATATAAGACATAATTTTATTCATTTAGGGCAGTCTAAAAGCAGATAGTTATTCAACCCCTATCTGCAAGGTATTTAGTCTTTGAGGAGAGATAAGAAATGCTCAGACTACCATGAAAGGGGAGGGCATCCTTCTTTCCCTTCCCTTCTGCTACTATCCAATCCACTGTCTTTCTTCTACAATTTCAAGTCTTTGTGCAGCTAGACAGTGAAGGTGATTGGGAAATGAATCAGTTTAAAAATAAACCTTCTGCTGAGTTAGTTTTAACCTGGATTGGTTTCCTGATCTGGTTCATAATGCAGCCAACATGGCTAGTGGTGTCTGTATCTTGCTTCAGGGTTGCAGTCTCTGCCTTCTGTGATTTGCATTAGCCTTGCAGCTGCTGCCCGTGTGCTCCATAGGACTCTCAGACCACACTAAGGAACACTATGCTATGGAAAGAGAGGGCTGGGTCTTCCATGTGGTGAAATAACACTGTATTCAACTGGAAATATTTTACTGGAAATTTGTCTATTGCCATCATTCAGGCTAAGCATACACAAAATAACTCAGTGACTGAAATATGCATGTCATAAAACTACCTGTGCTAATTTCAGAGTTTTCTGTGATTTCATGACTATTATAAATGTTCTTAATCTCATATAACATTGTCAATAATGAGCTTTATAATTCTATAGTTCAGAAACTATCATGAAGCATTCTTCCTGTCCTGAAGAATGGCCCTTTCTAATGGGCCTTTCTGATTCTCAGAAATGAGGTTTGAAAACAGTGAATACAAAATCCATAGCTTTTACTGCACAGCTATGCTGCTTCAAATTTAATTGTACTCTAATCCTTCGGTTCTGCCCTTCTCTTCACCACCTCTAAGTCTCCGCTTAAACTCTCCTTTTTCTTGACAGAAAGTCTTAGCACGGTGTGGCTTTGATCTTTTCTTTCTT
>VWYI01014362.1:0-18074 GCA_013399455.1 Anthoscopus minutus | reverse complement strand
GCTCTGAATGATCTCATATTTAAATAAAAGAACACTTTAAAGAAAAACAAAGCACTTTAAAATGACACATTTCTTTCTCCCTTGGTAATTTTCCACCTTCTAACATCTTAAATAAGGGAAGTTTGTACTTTAGCACAAACTTTCACAGAAAACTAATCAACAAAATGAATGCATTACTAGGAATAACAGCTCAAATTACCTCAGCAGGGTGGTTTTGTAGCTATGTTGGTACCTTCATTAGGCAACTCAGGCTGAGCAGGATAATGTGTGTGTATACATGGGTATATCCAGATACAGATTACATAATGTGAGAGAAAAGTGGGCAGAAGATTGAGCCATAAGAGGACACAAGTTTCCAAGGGTGGAAACTTTCCATTTTCAATGGTATGTTTTGTTGGGATTCCCCAGATGAGATGAATTCCTTTCTGGGTGGATAGGACTGGGTCTGCATAAAGGAATTCATCCAGGCCTGAATTCTGCCCTCTATATATCATAATCTCTCCTATCATATTGTTAAAGGCATGTTATGGATAATTTCTCTTTTTTTTCCAATTTTCCTTTCGTTTATTTCATCTGCCCTACTTCTCAGCTTTCATTCCAGGCACCTATTTTCCAGGTTTTGTGTTCCTGTGCTCTCACTTTTCACCAATTTCCATTTCTCAACCTGTAAAATCAAGCTTCCCGTCTTATTTTTTTTCTGTTCATTTTTTTCTAGGACTTTGTGTTCCTTCTTTTTGTTTTCTCCCATTCTCTATTTCATAGCACTACTCCACCTAAGTCTATTTTACTCTTTCTTCCTAATCTTGACTGAAGCTGAACTTTCTACTCTCCCAGCCTTTTCTGTGCTCGCCCACCAGCTTCTATATAATATCCAGTCAATTTTAGCTTTCTTTAGTAATTTCCTTTCTCTGCCTCCTGGGCATGCAAGACAAACTATTCACTTTCAGATGCAGAAAACAAGCAGCAAGCCTACTGAAAAGTCCCTAAGCAAGACAAGACAAGTAATAGTTGTTGCTGGCATCAGTGGAGGACAGCAGCCAAGCAGCCTCACAGGGAGCAGAGGATTTGGTCTGGGGCTCCTCATGGAGAAGCAAAAAACTTTCCTTTGAGAGGGAGGTGGTGGCTGGAGCTTTATTAACAAATGTAGAGTTTAAACAGGAAGGAAAACAAATTACTCCTCATGCTTTAGGAAGACATATAGTTGTAATCTCATGATATTTGTTGTCTCATAAAGAATATACTTAGAGGGTATCTTGGCATTACCCTCTTGACCTACTGACTCAACAATATTCACAGATTTAAATGTCACCTATCTGGAAGTTCTAATGCTGTTACTTGAGACAATTTTTGGATTCAGGCAAACAGAAGATGCCTTGCATCAAATTTACATGTCTTTTTACATAGGAGACTAGTTTGTAGGGTACCTGGTGAGACATTTTTTTCCAGTTTACTTCCCTAAGTCCCGCTAGTTTTGGAAAGGATGTGATTTTTCAGGGGAAGGTGGTTGTTTCTTCACTCTCCTCACTCTTAATGCACTTGCCTGTTAATTGCTTCAGTAGAAAATGCTTTCTTTTCAGAGAGGGATTCCCGCATCTTTCCCAGGAGCAAGGGAACTGAAGAACCCACAATGGTTTTGTTGCTTATTGTGTGAAAGTGCCTGAACTTCCCCAATATGTCTGCAAGCGGGATATTACATTGTGGGAACTGGAAGAGGAAAAGAATTTTTCAGATCTGTGGATAACTAAATCTGAGCTTCATGCTCAGAGTTGTCTGCATGGCATATATGAGATATATGAGACAGCAAATGCATGGGAAGCTGAAAGAGCCACTTCTAGCAGGAATGCAGCCATGGGAAGGAGAGCACTGATAAAGGAGTTACCATAAAAGGAGTGAACTCCTTTATGTCAATCTTGAAGCCTTAGATTAGTGTAAGAAAAGCTAGGCGTACTCCACTGACAATAAAGGCATATTTAGTTTTGCAAAGCATTTAAATTATTGCTGTCTGTATTTTTATTTTATTTGCTCTGTTTGCATTATATACAGATGATTATATTTGCTCTTCCTGTCAGGCTGAGTTTGCTATCTCAGTAGATGTTGCCTGTCTGAGCCCCTCTCCGTGTATAATACTGATTAATCTCAGTTTTTCAATACAATGTTAAATCTGCAATGGCAACTGACCATGTTAATTTCCCAAGACAATATAAAGTCTGCAAGAATGAGCTTGAAAATATTTCATAAATTGTTCATAGGGTTTTGTTTTTATTTATTTAAAGCAAGTATGACATTTACAGCTTTTTTGGTACTAATCTTTTAATGTAGATTGTGCTCTGTAAATATGAATGCAGCTTCTCCTTGGTAGGAGAAGTCTTTAAGGCCCTAGGAAAATAGTAGTACTTTCTGCATATAGGGGTCTATGTTTTACACATATCTTTAAAGGGCAGAAATGTATTTCTCTGTGTTTTTTAAATTAATTAGAAATTACACAGAAAATTTTCCTGTTGATTTCAACTAGCTAACTGTAATACATATTTATATTACCACTGGATATGTTCAAAACAGAAAGATGTTACTGATGTAATATTTGGAAACAGAGGGCTTGCATAATTTCATCACTTAATATAGCTATTGCAACAATCTGGTTGTCAAGTAGTTTAATTTCTATTTAATTTTTACCTTTCTGCTACATTGTTCCCTTAAACTCCAATTGGAATAATAAATAACATGTGAAAAGTCACCAGAAAAAAACCTTTAACCTTAGAAATACAAGTCAGACTGCATTTTTTTCAGTCACTTCACTAGAAACATATGAAAATATGTTATAAAGTAAGCAGAGAGACATAAAGAAATAAATACATAAAGAAATATGTTACAAAGTAAGCAGAGAGCATAAAGAAATTCTTTGTTAAGACAGCAGAATGTATTTTTTTCAGTGCCTATCATATTGAACGTATTTATTGACCATTATTATCATGATGTTTCCTTCCCATTTAGGAGATTGTCAACTTCAACTGTCGGAAGCTGGTGGCTACAATGCCTCTTTTTGCTAATGCAGACCCAAATTTTGTGACTGCCATGCTAAGCAAACTGAGATTTGAGGTGTTCCAGCCTGGAGATTATATTATCCGAGAAGGGGCTGTGGGTAAGAAGATGTATTTCATTCAACATGGTGTTGCTGGTGTCATCACCAAGTCCAACAAGGAGCTGAAGCTGACAGATGGATCTTACTTTGGAGGTGAGTAGAAAAGAATGAATGATAACACCAGAGTGAGTGCACTAGAACAAAACACATACATAACCGCCAAAAAGAGGCTTCTGAAAACATTAGCTAAGAGTCACTTGCCTATACAATTCAAACTGCAGTGAGGAGTGTACAAAATATTTCTGAATAAAACATTCAGAGTCTGCTTACTGTTGTGAGGACAGTTATTGCAAATGCAGAATGACCTTCCAGAATTTTGAAGTTATTTTGAATTAATATAGCTGTTATTTACTAGAAAATATTTGAATAAAAATATAATAATTGGCAAAGTATTTTATAGCTTTTTTGAGGTAAAGCTGACAGGATTAATCTTTAATAAAGAATACAGTTTTTTGAGTCATAAACCTAAAGGAAAAAATCATAGTAGGAATAACAAAATTAGCAATAAATAGAAGAGCATTATTTGCATGGGGTATTTAGGAATATTTCAAGGTGCTATTAGTGCTTTTTCACTGAATTTTAGCACACATCAATGTTTACCCTTCCAATATATACTATGAGAAACTGGACTTCCTATCTGACTAGGTAGCTCTCTAACAGATGTAGATTAATAAAAATCCGGCATTAATTTTAATCCTAATTAAATTAAACTGGTAATCCTAATGATAAATAGTTATTTGCTTAGATGAAGGCATCTGAAGTTGTATATTTTGATGAGTTTTCTTAAATATAATAATTGATGATAGAAAATAGTTGTTCCCTGTGACTGTAAATCATCTTTGTGCAATAGAATAGGTGTCTGCTTTCATAAGCAGAAGAAAGGCTGGTTTTCAGAATCTGCTTGAGTTTTTGTGTGTGTACCACTGCTACCCACGAGAGTTACAGTTAGCTGGTCATTGTATTAATTTGACATTGAATTCCATGAATGATAGCATAAGTGACCTGAACACCTCTCAGAAAATGCTCAGTTGAAAGCCTAACCAGTGCCATTTAGCTGGTTTGCAGAAGGGGGAAGCTGAAAAGTGAATTGGGCTGCGCGTTTCAATTGGGCTGTAGAGTTACTTAACTAATCCCATTTTAGAATAATACACTAAAGCAACTCCTACTGATCTGGCCAGAAGACCGTGTCACTCTGAAGCAGCCTCTGCAAGGTGATTTGTATCACCAGTATTTGTAGAAGCACTTTGGAAAAGAGGTCTTGTGCTTATCCTACAGGATTAAACTGTAGATGCTGAAGAAAGGAGATTAAGCAGAAAGAAAAGGTAAACGCTGAGAATGAAGAAACAGAGCAACCTTGGTCTTGGTCTCCTCTATGCTTAGTAGTGCCCTAGTTTATGAAAATGAGTTTGCAAGAGCCTGTGTACTGAATCTGGCCATAATACTCCTCTGAACTAGCAGAGGATCAGAGGAGATTGCACATGAAAGTATTTTACATAACTGTCAGCCTGTTGTTGCAGTGCAAACAGCTATTTAGCTCATCCTGTTCAACTGCTACCCTTCTTAACAGGAATGAAGACAAAAAAATAAGCTACTTACAATATCCAGACTCTACAGGAACTTACTACACTGCATCCAAAGCACTTTTTCTTATCCAAATTGCAGTTGAGATGAGACAGGTGTTGCAAAAATGGGCAGTAATGCATCCAAAGCCTGCTGGAGCAAACAGAAGGTAATAGCTACTGCTGTAGCCAGGAGGGATGAGGAGAAGTGAAAAAAGGCAAATGCACAGGAGGAGAGAACCTGAGATAGGAAATGCCCCAAGATAGAAAATGGTGTGGCTCAGCTCTGTTGTAGCAAAACACCATATATTGTGAATTTCCAGAAGTGTATTTCCAGCTGGGGAGAAGAAGGACTTGTCTGATCAAAGAAGCTGTGGATGCCTTATCCACAGGCGTGTTCAAGGCCAGTCTGGATTGGGCCCTGAGCAGCCTGATCTAGTGAATGGCATCCCAGATCATGGCAAGGGCATTGAAACTAGATGACCCTTAAGGTCACTTATAACCCAAACGATTCTATGATTTTATAATCACAGAATGAGAAGAAATGAAAAAAGAGAAAACAAGTAAAAAAAGCTGCAAAGAAGATATCTGTGAATTAAAAATGTTTGGATTGTCAAAGCAGAAAATAAAAAAAACAATTCTAAAATTCTCATCTCTCTGGAGAACACCCACTTTTCTCAAGCGTGTATCAGAATCTGAGTAAAGCTTCCTGACCAAAGCAGACACAAGGAATATTGTAAAGTGATAAAATAATAAACTGGAAGATCAAGGCTGCATTCAAATCCTAAGACCAATAGCCCCTTTTTTACTTAATGGACACATGAGAAATCTGAAGCTGACACTCTGTTTTGAGATGCTGCTTGTAACAACAGAATTGTATAGCTCCTAGGTATACAATTGTATAGCTCCCACAATACATCAACACCTGTGCTCCCAGAAGCAAGTAAAGGGCACACAAGTGACAGGGTTGCCATGTCTAAACAGATCCTTTTTATTCAATTTTTAAATGTCTTATGTTTTGAAAGTTCATCATCCCAGCTCAGAGATGCTAACCTGTCTGTCAGGTATGTCTCAGAGCTGAGTTACCTGGGGACCTTGTCTCTGGAGAGATTTGTAGGCTCACCTCCAGAGCAGTGGAGGGTTTCACCAGAAAGTCCTGCCTGGGACTTGGAAAATCAAACTACTAATATGTATAATATTTCTGTCCTAAAAACATTGTATCAGGAAAAAAAATAGGTAAAAAAACTTACCAGTAAAAACCAATAACCATTAATTTGTGGGAGAGCTGGAGATCAGTGTGAAAGCCAAGATTTAAGAGGAACCAAAGCAGAATGACGAGTATTTGGGAGTGACTTGCATGGAGACTGTTGGAAGAACAAAAACCTGGCAAACCAAAAGTTGCAGTAAAAAAGAGGAAATATCTTGAGATTTGAGGACTGATGCTGAACATTTAAGTTCTCTTACCTGATCTTTGTTTTTCATTAAAAACAGGCTTAGATCTGGTCTAATAGGAAACTAGATAAACCTTACAATTGATTGGTAATTCTTCTCAAGAAGAATATGCCTGGATAACCACCAGTGAAATAGGTGAATCAGACTCTACCTCTTCTGCTGTATGCTTTCTGTTAATTTTTGAGGGACATGCAAAGTGGTGACAATAGAAAGATCTGGGATTGACTGCTGTCTGCCTCCTTCCTCATCTGCACTCACCCATTTCTCCTGAGAGGGAAGGAGTAAATACAATACTGTAACCAGAGATCTTGTGGTTTATTCCTTGGTGTTTCTGTGGGAGAGCATTCTGTCCCTTGACCTTGAATGTGTTCATAAATGTAATCTTCTTCAACTTTGTGTGCAGGAGCATTTTTTTAGCCCAGCAGTATGTAGGATGCTCATTTTCATCCCAATAGGTGGGTTTTTTCAGACTGCTGGCTGAAGGACATTATCACCCTACATATCTCCTCCAAGTGCTAGTAGGAATTTTAAAGTAGTTTCTGGTACTATGCTTTTCAATAGGCCAATTTCCCCTACCATTTTGCTGGAATTTGTGGAAAACAGTAACTTTTTACTGCCACACCTTAGAATCTCTGCCCTCACATGGTATGCTCATGTGATTTGTTATAAAAGGGACAGGAATTAGACAAGGAAGAATACATGAAACTAATTTTCACTATGCTGTGCAGTTATGTAGTCATTTCTATATCACTGAAATCATGTAAGCCACAGTTACCAAGAAAAATCATGGCATTTTAATACTCTATAGCAGCTTTTACTAGATTTATTTTTAATTGAACTATATCTTAATTTTTTGAAACATCTGTGGATTTTTTTAATGTCCTACTTAGTTTTTTACTCTCTGTTTACTAATAGTTCCTCATTATTACCAAAGGGACACTATCAGCATAGCAGTAGATGCAACTTCTCCTTTTACAAGTACAAAAGAAACTTCTCACACTGACACTGACACACTTTTCATATGGGAAGGAATAAGGTTGCCCTCAATAGAAATTACCATAGAATCATAGAAACATAAAATACATAAAATGGCTTGGTTTGAAATGAATGTTTAACACCATATACTCTGCTCCCCCCACTATGGTCAGGGACACCTTTCACTAGACCAGATTGCTAAGAGCCCCATCCAGGTGCTCATCCTTGAACACTTCCAGGGATGAGGCATACACAGCCTCTTTAGACAACCTGTGCCAGTGCCTCACCACTCTCACAGTATTTTTCCGAGTACCTAATGCAAATCTATTCTGTTTCTAATTTGAAGGCATTTCCCCTTGTCTTTTCACCAGATACTCTTGTAAAAAGTCTCTCTATGTCTTTCATGAGACTCCATTCAGGTGCCAGAGGATCTCAAGCCTCCTCTTTTCCAGGCTGAAAAAAACCAGGTTTTTTTGGGTAGAAAAAAACCTCTTTCTCAGGAGAGGTGCTCCATCCCTCTGATCATCTTGGTAGTCTCTGGATTTGTTCCAATAGGTCCAAGTCCTCCCTATCTTCTAGAGCTCAGCTCTGGATGCAGTGCTCCAGGTGGGTCTCAGCAGAGCAGAGCAGAGGGGCAGAATCCCCTCCCTCCCCTGCTGCCCAGGGGCTCTGGATGCAGCCCAGGACACGTTTGGCTCTCTGGGCTGTGAGTGCCATGGCCGGGCCATGTCCAGCCTCTCAGCCACAGCACCCCCAGCTCCTTCTGGGCAGGGCTGCTCTGGGTCTGCTCATCCCCAGCTTGTGCTCATAGTGGGGGCTGATCTGACCCAAGTGCAGCACCAGGGCCTGGCCTTGTTAAACCTCATCAGATTCCCACGGGCCACTCCCTGAGCTTCTCCAGGTCCCTCTGGATGGCACCCCATCCCTCAGGACTGTCAACCACGCTGCTAAGTTTGGATTCATCAGCAGATTTGCTGAGGGTGCACTAGATTCCTTCATTTATTTCATAATGAAGACTCAGCACAAAACTAGTACCAGTATGGATCCCTGAGGGACACCACTTATCACTGATTTCCATCAGGACTCTGAGCCATTGACAGGTATCCTCTGGATGTGACCATACAACCAACTCTTTATCCAAGGAATTATGATCTCCTCCTAGCTGCCTCTATAGGGCTAGTTACATGTGAATGAAGGTCAGGAAAGAATGAATGGATGGTGTAGACTTGTTAACACATAGGACAGAACTATGTGATAACAGTAGGTAAGAGTGTGGGGAGCAAGATAGATGTCAGCAGAGACATGTGTGTGCATGGTGCAAATAAATGGTAGAGCAGCTGACAGTGCAGGGGAACATCATGGGCATGAGACTGATGGGAAAGAGAGGAAAACACAAGCAGCCAGCACAGATCTGAACTTCCAGAAGCTGGAAAAGAGTGGGGAGGTGGTTACATCTATTCCTTTCTGATAGGGAACTGGAAAACCTGACTGCACATGTTTGCAGTTAAACTGAATTGAAAGCTTGAGATTGACACACCTGATCTCAGCTTCCTGGGGTGGAGAATAAGAATCAGGAGGCAGGTGAAAAATGTAAGCAATTGTATTTTGAGGATGTTGTGATTATGAGATGGTTTAATTTTTTGTCATCTTGTGTCTGCTCCTGAGTATCTACAGTTTATAACACTGAGAATACAAAGCACACAGCAGTGGATAATGACAGCTCCCCCCATTTCTGCTTTCTCTGTCTCTGTGAATATTTGTCTTTCTCTTTAATATATTGGCAGTTCAAACTCATTTATGATATAATCCCAGTAATAAATGTTAGGAAGGGAATTGCCAGGTTTCAATTCTATTGAACTTTTTTCCTCAGTACCAGGTGATTGGATTAGAAATTGCTCTTCTTGCGACAGGAGGAATTACTGAACAGACTGTGTATTAATTCTTTACTAGACATACAAAATCGGCAAAATGCAAAGATTTTGACATCTTTAGAGATGAAGCACAAGAATATGAGTCATTTGCTTATAGATGAGATTAGTTCATCAGTTACTGAGGCTTTACCGAGCAGAATTATTAATGTATCTAATGAGCCTAATACTTACCTTATTTATACCAATACATATTGATAGAAACTGATATACTACCACTGCTGTGTGAATATTCTGATTTTTGCTGTGGTAAATTGTTTCAGAATCACTCCATAATTATATTATATGAGTTGGTAATTCAAAATCTCAGATGATTATTTGCATCAAACATGCAGTAGTGCAATAAACTAAAGAGATGCTTGCTTTAATAAAATAAATCCTTACCAATTATCTCCTTCCTTTTACTGAGATGCATGGGTCTTAGGGCTACTTCAGTCATCACGGTAAGATCAGGGCCTGCAACTTCTTCCCTTCTGGAAAGTCCTTTTTCTCGCTGATACCCTGTGACCCTGCACTGCTCTGCACACCCCTCACCCCAGACTCAGTCAGATGGCGTTCCCATGCATTCAGCTACCTAGGGCAGGCTCCTCCTCAGAGAACAAAATGGAAAAGCAGCTTTCAGCAATTGATAACTTGCCTGAGATTGTTAGCCCTGCAAACATAGAAGTTTTCAGCTGTCCCAAAGCTAGTGCAGAGGCCTTTGATGAGCAGGAGCGGTTTCATGAGGTCACAGAATCACAGAATCACAGAATAATGAGGTTGGAAAAGACCTCTAAATTCATCAAGTCCAACCTATGCCTTAAAACCTCAACTAGACTATAGCACTAAGTGCCATGTCCAGTCTTTTTTTAAACACATCCAGAGATGGTGACTCCACCACCTCCCTGGGAAGATAATTCCAGTGCTTTATTATTCTNAATTCCAGTGCTTTATTATTCTTTCAGTGAAAAATTTTTTCCTAGTATCTAACCTGTACCTTTTCTGACATAGCTTGAGACTGTGTCCCCTTGTTCTGTCAGTTGCTGCCCGGTGGAAGAGACTGACCCCCACCTGTCTACATCCTCCCTTCAGGAAGTTGTAGAGAGCAATAAGGTCACCTCTAAGCCTCCTCTTCTCCAGGTCCTGTGCCCCTCCTGCTGCCAGCCCTGTGGAATCAGAGGGAAGACTCAGGAGAGGTCATCCTGGCTCTGATCAGCACCTGCTGAGCTGTCTCCCTGAGCTGGTGTCTTAGGGTGGGGCTGACATGCCTACAGAGGGGAGAAGTAGGGAATAAATCCCACACTGCCCAACCAGTAAGGCTCAGCACAGCTTACTCAAAGGAGGATTTCTGGCAACATGTTCAGGACTCTGCTGTTTCTTCATTTGCTCTCTCACTGGTGGACAGAGGCCTGATTGTTCACTGTGGTCTCATCCTGCTCTTTTCTGTAGTCACTGGCAAAATTCCTCTCAACCACAAAGGACACAAGATAAGACTGGTCTCCCTGCTATCTTTTCCTTTGTCCATCTGTTTTCCCACCTGTGTTTACACAGGCTTTCCTTCATGCAGCAGCCCAGACATATGTTCCAGGAAATTTAACCCCTTCTTTTCTGTTTTTAACAGATACTGTGTTAGTGCTGAAGGAATGCTGATATTGTTAGGGAAATCCAAACTTAATATTTAGGAAGTGCAGATATATTTTTATTGATTAGGTCTGGGAGCTCCATGGAGGTTTTTCTAGTTGGAGTTTCCTAATTCCAGTAGGTAAGTATGCTGTAATTCATGCTGCCCATTTTTTGTATTCATTGCAGAACCCACTCCCCACTGTTTCTCCCCCCACTGAAAATCCCAATGATATCATGCCACTTGGAGTCAGTAGATAAATCAGTTTTTATACTAACCAAAACTCATACTGCTAATTGTATTTTCTATAAACTTCCAGGTGTGTTGAACATGAAGAAATGAATGTGACTGTTTAAAAAAATCTGTGATATATACATATGAGAGTTACTGCGTGTGAATATGAAACTGTGTTGGCCTATCACATTTTAATAAGAGAAAAATACATGTTATATTTTACTTACTCAAAGGCAGATATCACTATCTGTGCTTCATGTCATCATTCATCTAGCAAATCTATCTAGAAACCAGATTCTCATTGTCATCTTCCCAGACAATGTCCCAGAGACATATTATAGCATCTTTTCTTTTTTGGTTTATTTTTTGTAACATGTAGTTCATGGAGTACTTTCAATTTTAAATGTTTTATTTTGCTTAAATTATTTAATACAGTTATAACATTTACCCTTCTGCACTTGAAATTCTAATAAATTCTATCTTGCATTTGCTTCAGCTTGTAGAAGGCCAATTAGACAGAACTTCTTTGACCTACCTATTATTTATGGTGCTTTTCCTCCTTTTGGAACAGTAACTGTCAGTATATTTTAAACCAGTGCAGTGGAAAATAATACCATGGGAAATGTTGAGTCACTTTAGATTATATTTTGCCACTTATTGTTTTCTGGTTACACTCTAGGTGCTTCTCTTTGATAGAATACTTCAAAAGATTTGAAGTATAATACTGATTATAAATAGAAGAAAATCTGTTGAAGTGCTTTACATATGGACACTATGATATGATACATATAATTTTACATTTTGCAAAAATACTGCATATGGCTGTTCCTTATTCAGGGTAGTGGTGGATTAAGTCTTTCAATATTCATACTATAATCCAGATAGTTAATTATAAGTAGCCCCACTGAGGTGTGATTATTCGTACTCTTAATGGAAGGGACATAATTAAATGCTTTAAGGGAGCAGGATCTCCACATCTCCATGCCAACTCGTTTGTAAAACATTTTTCAGCTGAACAGTATAGAACATTTTTCTAAAAATATTGTCTGCAAGAGGGCCTAAAAATTAAATGTCTCTTTGGCACAGACTAATCTGCCATTTTGAGGCTATATAACTTGCAGTAGTCCTCATCATATTGCATAATTTCATGTTGATAAGAAATTGTTGTGTTGTTCTTTTGACACCATATTTTATAAGGAAAATAATAATCAGTCAGAAGGAATTCTTGCTATTCAAACTCAGATTTTTTTTAAAAATGCAAGAGAATTTTTAGGAATATAGAATAAAAATAACAGACTCTTATGCTAAAAGGTAGAAGTGGATCTGGGTTTAGGAGGTTAGTTAGCAAACATAAATTCAACAGTATTCATAATAATAAGTAATAGTCTTGCAATCTAAAAGCATAAATTCTAATTCTGCTAATTCATTAACAGTATACATTTTTAATTTAAACTTTATATAAGTAAAAATAAGTAAAAAGTAACAAGTAAAAAGTAGTAAAATAGCACATAGCATGCCTTAGAAATCAAATGTGGTCAACATATATAAAGCAGAAGATTTTCCAAGCACCTCCAATTTCACACAGTAGAACTTTAACTAAATATTTGAGTTTAGATTAAATATTTAATCTAAATATTTAATTCAGTCTCTGATAATTTTTTTAATAATTTAATGGAAATAATAATTTAATGGAAGAATATTTTTATAGCCAACTTTAATTCAAATTGAATCACTTATTTGTAACTGTTATTGTTTGCCAAACTCAAAATTACAAGAGCATACCACTGAATACATAAGTAACTAAGTAGCTTTTTTCAAGAGGCAATATGCATCCATCTGAATAAAAGTTGGAGTAAATGAATTAGATAAAATCACTTTTGGCCTTTGACAAAATATGAAAATGAAATCTGTACTTATGCATATTAGATTCTAAGAATAATTATTATTTTTTAAGGCATATGAAGTTATTAACAGTAAAGTTGTGAGCTTTTACAAGATAATAAATAGACTATTTTAATCACTCTTTATAGAAAGAACACTTTAATAAATTAGAAGAAAAACATACAGATGCTCTGTTATAAATAGCATTAAAGGTAAAATATGCACTTTTATTTCTATTTTACAGAATTATCCTAAGCTCCTGTTCTGTCTTACAGAGCTTTCTTTGAAGAATTTGGTTGAACACTGGAAAACAGTCAGAATATAAGAAAAGTTCATAAGTCTAGATGTGGCATTCAGTGCCACAGTCTGGAGGAAAGGATGGTGTTCAGTTAAAGGTCAGATTTGATCTCAGAGGCCTTTTCCAACCTCAGTAGTTCTGTGTTTCTGTTACTGGCTTTTGTCCGCTCTAGTCATGAAAACTTGGCCACAGCTATTTTCAGTACCTGCACATGGAAAAAAACAGAGAGGTCAGGATGAAAATAAAATGTCCCTGCTCAGATAATTTGCCACTTTTTATTAAGAAAATAAACTGGTTTCTCCTAGATAAGTGGCATAAAAGACACATTTTGGAGCTAGGTAAGGAAAGGGTTGTTGGCAAACAGCAAATAAATATTAAATGTTTTTTTAAATAAGTATTTTTCTATAAATTCTATCAAAGTTTGAGTCAATTAAGTGCAGGCAATTTTTTTCAAATGAATAATTTTTCCCAAGTAAATTTCTGCTATCTCTTTTGCTATTGTAACATTAAATTAAATACCATAAATTACACAATGAACATAAGGAGAGCTCAGGTGTCGGTCTTACGAAACAGAAATTTCAAATCACTACAAACAGACATTAAAAATGTCAGCTAAACTAATCTATGTGGGTTTTGTTTGGGGGGTTTCAGGGTTTTTAATATTATTTGTTTGGCTGGATTTTTTAATAGGATGACTAATAAGGGCTACAGCTATCAAAAATTACAAATAGATATATTTAAAATAGGTTCAGGTAAGTAGTTTAAAAAGTGATAAAAGACCAGAGATGGATATTACAGAAGTTGCTTTTAATTCTAATCAGCCATTTTCAGTCCCTCTTCAAAACACACTACTCAGTTATGTATACAGGCTGCTTTATGAACCATCTCTCCAACTGATGAACCCAGATATCTGAAAGGAACTCAACAGACAATACTGCTGTCATATTTCAAATGAAGAGGTCATGCAGGCAGTATGTCCTAACTCAAACTGACTTGTCTGCAATTTTATATTTAGTGTAAACATGGTAGCAAAAGCTGCAGTTTTTGAATAGCTTCCTTTTGGGCAGTACAGATTACAAATCCAGCTGTAAAAGGCAGAAGTTATCTCCATTTTACTTTCTCCTTAAGTTCTCTCCCTTGCTGCAGACATGTTCATCTTGAGCCATGACTATATTTTAGAATTTCTTAAATGCAGGACTGAATTTTTTTAGAACATAGATTATTGAAATTCATTTAATTGCATCAAACTACATTCCGAGTAATTGTAAGACCCTTTGGTAGTTATTTTCATAATTATAAATAAAAAAGCAGCCTGGGTTTACCATTGTGTACACTAGCAATAATATACTGAACGATACTGAAAGATAAAAACAACACATTGAAAATGAAAAAAAAATACAGATACACACATTTCATGTTTTCCAGAGTTTAATAAAGAAACAGGAAACAGAAGTGCAGATGCATATGTTAAAGTAACATGTTCTCATATGAAACAGCTTCTCCCTGTTTTCTGTATTGGAAGTGCTTAAGCCAACATGGAACTGGCAAATAAATTTCTGAAAGAATGGGATGCCTAGAAGCTTACTGATTTTTTTTTTAATTATTTTTTAATTGCTTGAAGTTTATATAGTCCTTTCCTAAAGTGAGAAAGAACCCAACCACACTCATACTATGTATTGTAAAGCTGGGAACAAAGTGCCCCCATGCTGATTATCCCTTGCTGTTATTGGCACACCAAGAAGGTGCCCATAAGGTAGTTTCTTTTCAGTGGACAACTTCAGCTGCTTGAAAGAAGCAAAGAATTCTTGATCTTTGTAGCATGCCAAGAGGTTGCTGTAATGAAGAGCTATTAGAAAATAAGAATAGCTAAACATGGTGGTTTTGGGAAGGTTACTCTAAAGTCTTAAAAGATAGGCGGATGGAAAGAGTACTTGGACGTTTAAGTTTTGTCTATGGTAGTCTAGTAGCTCATTGCTCTCTATAAAATAAACGATATTCTAATCTACTGTCCTGTTCTCAAAAAAACCCAATTCCCAAGTCTGTTAGACTGACTGAATTGCTTTGATTTTTCATCGTTCTTCTGCTGCTGGGAGTAATCAGCCTGGACAGCTGACAATATACACAGCAACCTATATGCCCACAACAAGAATTAGTTTCCTGTTGAGGAACTGAAACAGTAGTCAGCTGTCCTCAGCTGGGAGGACATCTCACCAGATCCTGTAGTGTTTAATCTGACAGATGATGGGAAATCACACTGCCTTGGAAGGGGACACAAGTACATAAAAACTGCTAGTTGTTTTTAATTGCTTTTTATATAGACACTATATAGCTAAAATACTGTTGAATTAATTAATTCATTACCACACAAACTTAATTTCTGCACCTAATAATGTGAACTTATGTCCTTACAAGACAAAGATGCACGTATAATTCATTGTATGAATTTTCTGTCTATACAATGTAACATTCTAAGCTAAGAAATATGGTCCATGGAGCCAGGATTGGTTTGGTGTCCTTCAGTGAACTTACTAATTACTGGACTCATAACTTACCTTTATCAATTGGTGTCCTTCAGTGAACTTACTAATTACTGGACTCATAACTTACCTTTATCAATAGAGTTTACTGTTTCTGGGCACATTTTGTCTGCAAGGAAACTTCATATTGATATTCAAATTTCTGCAGATTTTAATCCCTAGTCAAATGTTAATGTGACATATGAGGTTGAGTAACTACCTCTGTAAATGTAAAATTAACAGATGATGAATGGACAAGTATACACAGAATCTGTACTGCTTCTCAGAGTAAAAAAGGAATTTTCCTATATAAAAATTTTCTGTGTAAAATGGAAACCAGAAATTATTCCTAGGATGGCAAGTAGATACATACCTATCCAGCCAAAACTAAAGAGATCAACGTCATACATGCTACTAGTGATTAATGTCCTCCATATTCATAAACAGCACTTATTTTCTCAAAGGAAAAGGTGTTTAGGCATTGTTTAACAACAGGGAAATGGAAAAATTATCACCTACAGTGGTGTATCAGTACAATCCATAGGAACAATGAACCTGGTCTCAGCTGGGACCTTGATCCTTACAAAAAGCCCCTTAACACTCTTCTTCAAAATTCACCCTGTGGGCTATGTCACTCACCTTACCTTGTTCAAATTTTCCCAAAGTCAGCCTTCCTTATTGCTTTCTTTCAGATATAAAATTTCCTATGCAGAGTGTTCTGTCACATTAATGCAATAATAAAATGCAACCTATGCATTCCTTGGTTTATGAGAAACCAATAGGGGCAGGCTCCTTAAGAAGTGTTTGAAAATATGAACCTGATCCAGCTTTTGCTGAAATCATGCCATAGAATCATAGAACCACTTAGATTGAAAAGACCTTTGGACCATTGAGTCTGACTGTTAACACAGCACTAACAACCCCATCACTCAGCCACGTCCAGCATATGTGTACAACCCATATGTTGGTGATCAGTTTTGATTATTCTAACTTTCATAACAAGGCTAGCTTTAAACTTTTATCTTTGCATGTTTTAGGTAGAGTCTTCACAGCAGAAAGAACACTGTATTTTATTAAGCCCATTTCCATATTTTGAGGGCTGTATCTTTCTGTGAGAAAAACCTGATCCTAGCAGATCCCGAATTACAATTTTCACAAATGACTTAATTTCATTTGCATTAAACATGGACTGTAAGAACAAATGAATGTTTTTATCATCATTCAGTGCTTTCAAACAGTCACTTTCCATTAGGGCAGTGATTGACATTTGTTTCATAACGTTCTAGGTAGCAGTTGTCCACAGAGATTAAATAATTAAAATAAAATTTGCATTCAGAATTTAATCACGGGTTCATTGTAGCCTAATACATAATTTTTAATTGGAAATGAAGACATGCTTTTGTTTGGAAAGGAAAGACAGTAGTATTTGACACTGAAAGTGTCAGCATGGAGGAAATGCACATGGTAATATTAGTGAGTAATATGCTGCTGATATTTTTATGCTAATAGAGAACCTTGTTTATCTAAACTGTATAAAAATAGTCTATGCCCTTTTGTGTTTCACTACACACTCTTATGTTATTATTGTATTTCCTATTCTATTTGAATCAATTGAACATCAAGGAAAGCATAATTAAGGGCACCTGGTGTACTTAATGCCACTAAGGCTCATTTTAAACATGTCATGGCTATTTTCATTACTTTATTCTTTTCATGAAAAACAAACACTTTGGTTTATTTAAATGAGCACAAGTGTTTAATGGGAACACGTTTCAATATTCTGTGTTCTTCCTCTCTGGTTCACGTAAGAAAGATGTCATATATTATTTCTTATTATGCTTGAGGGTCTGTCCAAACAAATAGTTGATAGATTAACACATACAATTAACAAACACTTTACTATTAAGACTACAAATGATGTTATTAATACATATTACAAGGCAATATAGATGATGTATCAGTGACTATAATACAGTTCTGATCAGTCAAGAAACGCCACTGGAAATGCAGTTTGTGGGTATTCATTCACATGTAAGAAAACTGTAGTTTATCTTTTGAATTAGACCATTCAGTTGGAGTTGAGAACACAAAGCTCTCCTTGCTTACTAAGCAGGCAGGCTCCATATCAGCACTCCCTGACCAGTTTCTGGGCACTGGGACATTTGTCAAAACCTTTCTGACCCAACTAGCAGGATTACAGATATTAAAAGCCTTCCAGACATATATTCTTCAGCCAGAAGTTTTGGGTTGACAGAGTCTGCACATCATAGTTTTCATTGATTTTTCTCCGTTCACCTTACTTGACAAAAAATAATAGAACATGAAAGAAGAAAAAAAGTAATTATATTTGTTGCAGTACTATCAATTAATTCTACAGTTCCATTGTACTGTGATGAAACCTAACATTGTCTCTTATGGTATCTTCCCATCTTACTTGTTTAATTAATCTATAGTACAGTGGTCAAGACCATTAATGATGAAAACTGTACTTT
>VWYI01014358.1:6115-28742 GCA_013399455.1 Anthoscopus minutus | reverse complement strand
GTCCTAAGCTAGCTGGAATCAGACCCTGGCTTCCCCACTAAAGGGAACACACCTCGACAAACAACCAACCTTGAAAATATTGCCATTAATCATTCTGAACTCTCACTTGAAAGATTTTTCAATACATTATATTATTGATATAATACTCCATTTTACTATTATAAAATGAATTTTGCAAAGTGTTCACAGAGTATCCACAAAGCACAGTCCATATGGGAATAGTGATAGGTCATTTATGGCCTAAGAATTTCAACTCTCAAGAAGCTTGTGCCATCAAGCAGAAGTTACCAAGCAGTACATGCCTGACTACTGCAATTACTCCAAATTAGTTTGAGGAATTTCTGTTAATGTTGTCAAGACAGAACTTTACTGAATGGCTCAACCTAAGAGTTCATTATAAAACCAGTTAGACAAAATTGCTGACACCCTCTGAAAACAGCACATAAAGAGTTTTTAGTTTTTTGAAGAAAATAATTCCAAACCATAACAAATTTGTTTTGCATTGGTGCATTTTGCTCAGTTCCAAGTGGTCACATGCACAGGGTATTGTGAGCAGCCCTCTCTCCCTCGTAGTGTGTCTGCAGGACTTGCTGAGCATTCCAGCTCCTGGTCACAGTAGCTCCATCTTATCCTCACACAGGCTGTACATCTTCACTTACTCCTTGGATCCTTAATAGGTGGCAGCCTTTCAAACACTAACACTGCAACTTCTAATTTTGGATGTAACCATAGTAACGCTACAGAACACACTAGTCCCTGCATCGATAACAAGCAGTCAACTTCTTCAGACACTTTGCGCTCAGATTGGTCTAAAAACTTGCTCAATACAACCTTCAGCCTAGCAAGATTACCAAAACCTGCTGCTCCTACTTCCAGTCCAAAGCAAGAGTGACCCTCCTGAAATACCCACAAACACACAAAAAGTAGCAAAGAACAAATATTAAAAAAAAGGAAATTCTTCTCAAAACTTTGACTCTAAAGCTAAATCAGTCAGTCCCAGGCGGAAAGCAGTACAAAAATCAAGGTTTTTTCTTACTTTTTTATAAGATGAGCAAAGAACTGATCATACTTTATTTAAAAAAAAAAGAAAAAGAGAGAAAGAAGGAAATAAATTGGTCATTAATATTTAAGAATGCAATACTCAATTTGTTCACAAGGCAAGATGACAATTTTTACACATACCAACAGACAACAGCTCTGCCTGAACTTTACAGGCTACACACAAGGGATATGGCCATTTAATAAAAAGCCAAAGCTGATGTCTGTTCCCTTCTAAATTTTCTTTTAAAAGGATTCTCTTTAGAAAAAATAGCCCTTCGTATTTTTGTATGTTTAATATTTACTAATGAGCATTCGCAGAAAAATAAAAACAGCTCTCCTCCTTCCAATATAATACATAAACATCCTACCTATAGCTCCCAAGCTTTAGGAACCAGGTATAGTGAAGCAGCAGCAAATAAATGAAATTGAAACAGCACAGATTTTAAAAACCATTCTGTTGGGATTTAAACTCATTTCCAAAATACAAGGTTCGATGTCTTGTCTGAAAATTCAAAACTCAGGGGCAAATTTACATGTTTGTGTCTGACAAAAGCATTGCTTCCTTTTGCCTAATACCCCATGGGTGCATTGACCACATTAATAATGGTTTCCTACTAGCCAGAGTGCAGCAAACCGGGACGATTCCTGGCCACACTCACACGTCTGTGTGCTTCAGTAACAGACTACACAACATTCTGGATATTATACAGGGCAGGCATAAGAAAGTATTGTGTGTTTAGGTGGGAAATTGAGTAGTCTGGGCACATATGGAACATCTCAATACACTGATTCGCAATTATTCATAAAGGTCCCAGATCAATGAGTGGTGCTGGACACAGTCCCTCTTCTCATGCTCCACCCCCACATTGACCCCTCCCCTCCATTTTTTAAACAGTGATTTGTTTAGACTGGAGGAGATACAAAGTCTTTACTGATAGTCACTTTATAATTACTATTTAGGAAATATGCTCATGATCCTAAAATGTCCTCAGATAGGATCAAAGGATTTGTGGAAATCATTATTAGGTTAGGAAATGCACGCATTACAAACAAGACTAAATTAATAGAGAGAGTTAGTGTACATAGATGATTTAGTTAGGAAGATCTAAATCTGATTACATTTCTAGTAAATTATCATATTTTGCATCTAGAGTAATAACACACACTGCTGCCTGTGGAAGCCGTATTTCCCAGTAAGGGACATGCCTGCCCTGAACCCTACAAATCAGACACACCAGATAAATCACAGTTTCTTTATTCTTTGGCTGAAAAAAAGCCTAAAGAGCTAGTCATTACCTTTTCAAAACAGAGTGGGCAAATGCAGTGACTAATGAATACCTGGGTAAGTATGCTGCTAGCTGACTATTTTTTCAGGTATTATGGCATTTTATTTATACAGTAAATGTAAAACGATGCTTCAGCATGGAAGGGTCAGTCATTGAAAGGAGAGAAATTAAAGAAACACAAGTTTACTCAGGACCAAAAAGACAAATTTTATTATGTGTGACAGACAAAAGACATTCAATAACTGAAATGAAGTGCCCCTGACTTTGCAATGCCAGAACATAGCAGTACCATAGCAGAAAACTATTAACAGCAGAGAGGCAGCTTAACAGCATGTGCTTAATACATCACAGCCCAATTGAACAATCTCAGATAATAAAAAGCAGCTTTTAAAGAGTAAGCATGTGTAGAGGAAACATGAGCAAAGAAAGACATTTCCATCTTTTCTTTGGCATGAAGGCACAGACCATTCGTACTTTAAGAGAGCCAAATGGGTTAAATCAAGCTTCAGCATTTAAATGCTTGTAATTCCCTTGCACTGCAGAACAGCTTTTGGAATACGCGAATAGAACATCTAGCATTAAAAATCTCCTAGAGAATCATAAGTTACAGTGTCAAGGAAAAATGAAAACAATCTGTAAAAACTCTCAATTTTTCACTTAATGATCATACAATTTTTATACTATTCACCTACCACTGCGCATAAACTGACTATGTATCATTTATCAAATAAAAGCAAGAGCCTGTAAAGCTTCCTGTCTGCCTTTGGATTTAGTCAAAATGAATGCAAACAATCACGTGGGATTCAGCCAAGCAGTGACGTTAAATTCTGCTCTGTCAGAAGACAGCATCTGTCAAAGCTCACATTTAAATTGCTGCCTGCCTGTGCAGTAGCTGAAGAACTATGGAATGGATTTTATACATCACAATTCTGGGTTAAAACAACCTCAAACAATTTCTATTACTGCCTAGCAACAATGAAGGAAGGAATAGAGAGAGATCCTATTACTGAAGACAACTGAGGCACCACACACTCCCTGCTAACATCTCCACCAGAAATATGGATCCTGAGGAGAGAAGAACACAGTTCTGTATTGTCCGAGCTGAGAGACACCAGATGTGAGAGCCCCAATGCAGCGGCTGTGACTGCCAGTCAGCCCCGCACCCAGCAGCAACAACTCCTGTCCTTTTGTCTGCAGCATGAACAAAAAGCCCCGAGACAAGGACGCCACTTCCAAGCAAGGAAGGTAACACGGCAACGGGCAGGCAGATGGACAGAGTGGATCCCGAGCAGAGTGATCGCATGAAGCAGGGCTGGTGGGGGATGTATGCACGGTTGAGAGCATCTTTTTTGCTGAAGTCATGGCGTGTCCAAACTATTTTCTGTGGGTATAATCCTGCACCATAAATGGCCTGACCAAGGAAGGTATGTCAAACCTTTGTGTGTGATACTCATTCGCTTGTCTGTTACCTTTTCAGCCATTACAGATTATGATCGTTTCTAATTTGCAGAGCCCCGAGATAACACTGTGTCTAAGCAGGGAGAAAGAATTCTGGCAGGTTTTGCTCTCCCCCAGCACAATGTCACTCCCTTACACTTACTAAATGTACTGCTCACAGTCTGCCAAAGCTGATGTAGCTGGAGAGGAAGGATTAAAGGGATAATGGAGCTTCTGTAATGACTGCTTTTAACTGAGAAATTAAAAACTTAAACCCCTCCAATACAGAAAAAACAGTTAGAAATCCTCTCAAACTAGGTCAGAATTAATCCTTATCTGAAGTAATCTTAAGGCATGGTAAAATGGCCGTAATGTGACATATTGAGAGCACTGAACCATCAAAACAGACCACACAGTCAAAAGACACTATCTTAAAAGTCCCCTCACCCCTTTTTTCACTTGCTTTTCTGCCCCCCAAACACAAGAAAAATGTCACCAGGGCACTACGGGCCAAGCATAAATTGGGAGCATGCAAAAGACTGGGCATGATTTAAAGCATCAGTAGTGCAATCAGGCACAATGATTTACAAGTAACATCAGGCTCCCTGACATCTCAAAAGGAAACCTTCAAACACTAGGCACTCAAAATGGTAGGCACATAACTTATCTCCTGTCATCACTGCAATTTCTTTTTAATATGGAAACATGGACTGTTTAACTTGGATTGTAAAATGACATTCCATCTAATTGTCATTCATTTCTATTTTTTGTTGAAATTTAAATATTTTGCCACTAGTGACAAAAAAAATTAATATTTGCAATGCAAATTTAAGACCTACATATACAGCAATTCAAAACACCACCAAAAGTGTTTATCTGCAGAATCTACCGATAAGCTATAATAACTCATTCAATGTCAATATAAAAGTGCTTTCTTTGCCCAAGGCAATGCCAACATGAAATAACACAACTGCAGCTGAAAAGAGTTCACAAGCCAAGGGATGCAGCATACATCAGACACCAGTTTCAAATAAGTTTTAAGACATTTAGAATATAAAGTCACATGTACCTTCAGGCAATACTGCAGGAGAAGCACACCTGGCAAATAATGTAAGACATTGGTATCAGGCATTTAAAAACTTGCACAGCAAACGTCATCCCAAATACTGTTTTGTGCAAAAGGTTAAGGGAAGTCAGGCACATTAAATGAGGCCCAATACGCAACTGCTGTTCATCAGAATACACTCAGGCTGCCTTTTGAACTCTTCCCTCTAATTTAAGAGTTTGCCCACACAGCTAATCAAAAAATGAAAATCCAAGATGTGTGAATAGGAAGTCGAATGCTTCAATTTTCAAAGCTGTAATTATAGAGCAGAACTGCAAATACCAGGAACCAAAACAGCAGCAAATAAAAATTCAAGACCACAAATAAAAATTCAAGAGGCATCCACAATTTATGTATGTGGCATTTGATGATGCATCAGTGACTGCACTGCCAGGTACCAAATATAAAGAAGCATTATCACAAATAGTATCTCCAAAATGCAGCTACATGCAACAACACACTCTCAGAGGACAAGGTGAGTGTTCTAGTGTACTTAGGTTTCCTTATCTACTGTCAATAGCTGGTGCCTGTTCCTAGCCTTTCTGTGAAATGAAATTTAAAGTATTTGGGCAAAAAAAGTAATGCTCTAACCCTAATTAAAGTTAGAGAAAATAATATTTTTATTATACAATTCAAAGGTGAGTTTAATATCTATTGTCAGTTTTTTGCATTATTTTTAAACAATGCACCCCAGCATGTAGTATTTTTTTTCAAATGTGCAAATGTTGCTGTATTTTCAATGCTTAATACCCCATTGTATATTTTGAAATGTTTTATACACAAGTGCAAAGAAAATGAGCCCAAGTTATCTGGGTTTTTTCTGTCAATAGCTCTATGAAGCTGAAATATAAATGTGGGTGCTTCCCCTATTCATAAAATGTCTTCTTAAAGGGCAAACAGAGACAGATTTTCTAGACACTCCTACCTTTGAAAAATCAAGGAAGTATGTAAAAAAATCAACGAAATGTTACTCTCTTAAAATGTCTTCTGATTCTAGTTCTGTCCCTCACTGTAAAACTTATTTTCATATGCATTATGTAAGCATGCAGCCTAATAAAAAAGGCTTCAGCCATTGCAACTGCCTTTGCTGGGACACCTCCTCAGTGCATCAGGGAAACAAAGCACCTGCAAACTGTTTTCACAAATATTTATGTAACTTAAGATTCTCATTTTTGCCAATTGCCATATCAAAGCATGTGCTCATCAAAACACTACCTCAGTTAAAGATTAAACAAAGATTAGTAGTGCAGTGCACTTTTGCTGAAGTATTTCCATCTAATGATTGTAGTTTCATAAGGGGAACAATTCAGTGTGACAAAATTAATCTGTAGCTGCTACTCCACACTCCTCAAATTCTGAATTTGATTTTCTTCCTAAACTGTAGATGCATGCAATGGAACAATAATTAATCAAACCATTTCATGGCTGCCCTCCAATCTGCTATCAAACAATTAACTTCCCTGAGATCCAGGCTATCCTTTGAAGTAACATTTATGTTTGCTTATACAGAGATATTTGATTAGCTGAGGGCTCATTTATGACTCACTGCACACTGCAGACAAACTAAAAATTACGAGTTTTGAGGGGAAGCTTCTGTTTTTCCGGCAGAGAAAAGCAGGTGCAAATGGTCACATAAACACGAGTCTTGCACATTTAGGGCTTATCGTCTTTTACACATAAGGACAACACTCGAGTTAAAATAGCACCAGCGTGAGTGTCAGGTTGATTCCTGAAGTACACAGTTTTAGGCACAAGCGTTTATGATTTTTACAGAGACAGTTGAGTCTCCGGGAAGTGGCATGAGCCCTAAAGAGTTAAATAAGAAAATGAGTGATCCTTTCAGCAAGCTTTAAACCCAAACGCATGAAAGCAGCTGAAGGGCACTGAGGCGCTCGGCCGTTCCCAGGCCGCTCTCGGGCGTTCCCAAAGGATAGCGGCGCGCGCGCCCTTCCCGCGTCACAAGCGCCGCGCAGCGTCGCCCCCTGGCGGGGGTTGCCGAGGGTGCGGACCAGCAGTGGGGCAGCTCCCGCTCGCTCCGGAGGGTGTTTGTAAAGATACAGGCAGCAAGTAAAATAAAAATCAGTTATACCCCTCTCCCTACCCTTCCGAAATAAAAATACTGCCTTTCATGAACAGGGCAGACTGAATGTTGCATCACACATACAACTTAATATCCTATTATTCGACTGACATCTCAAATAACTCCCTTACAACATTAAACCCTGTAAATTCCCATTAAATGTATCACTTAGTTTTTAAATACACAAATTAATCCAAATATTGGTCTAATGAGATAGCGAAACAATTAATCAATTACATATTTCTTTTAGAAACAGCATTTTCCATGGACTCTTGTTCAACTGTCATCCTTTTTCCTATACAAAACCCTAGGGCCCAGAAATAAATTAGAGCAAATTGAAAATCAGAAACAAATTGCTATTGTACAGTGAAAGTTCATTTACAAGATGATGTGATCAGCTTTTAATATGCAGCATCATGAAGCTGCCATATTGACTCTGCTCCTGAATATGAACAAAAATTTAAGGGAAAATGAAGCACAGACTATTTTGGCACTTTTTCCTACAGCTACTAGTCAGAATACTTTAAATTACCAACTGCTACATACAGTAGTTCCATATACTTTTATAGAGGGAAAAAAACCCAATCCAGTATCATGATCATCAGACAGTTGGTTGGCCTGAAACTTAGTCCTGAGCAATTTTATTTCCAGTTAACATGATCACTACCCAAGATCTGTCTACTAAAAATCCAGAGTTTGATTTTAATTCAGCCGCCTCTGAGCCTGGCACCACAGCCCAGTATTCCATTCAATGTTTTCTCCAATGCAGAGTAGAAGGTGAAAGGCGCCTCAAAGGTGACCAGGAATGTTATCCTGCACTAGCATCTGAGGGCTGTGCAGTGAGATTACTGGATCCTGAAAATTAATTTTGACAGGTACATCTTCTCATTGACATTCCTTGCACAGTGGTGGCCAGTGGAGACACGCCAAGCAGTGTCCTGTGACGAATACAGCTCTGCCATCGCTAACCCCGTGCTGTCTGTCCCACCACCAGGCATGGCCATTTGCAAAAAGGGCTTTAAAACTGAGCCATCTTAGCTTCTTCATGTCAAATCAATTTTAATTAATGCCAATAAACCTTCCATCTGTCAGCAAGGCTTTTTCATTCAGTCCTTCTCAAACATTCTACAATGACTTCACAGCCATGGATATGAAGTTGTTTACATCTACTTCACACTTTTTACTGTTAACATGATCCATTTTCCTTCCTCTTTATCTTTCATGTCCAGGATGTTTGTCAAAACTTTTACCAGGCAAAACAGCATTTTTAAAAGCTACCAAAACAAGTAAAATCATAAAACAAGACTGGCTTTTAGCATAAGTCAAATCTTGTTTCCATAGACATGGGCTGTTCTTCGAAAAACCAAATTTAACTCAATTTTATGCTTCTATCTAGTTTCTATTTATAACTGTTTATAATACAAGTGTGTAAAATAAAATATTTCTGATTTTTTTTTATTCTTTGCAGAGTGAGTCATTTGCAGACAATTACTCAACTCAAAGGAAAATGAACACCAAAAAATAGCTGTGGATTCTAAATCAATTGGAAAAGCCTTTTCCTTGAGCATTGTTTCATATTCCACTGGATCCTTACAACATGCTTCAGTGGAGAAGACGACACTGCTGCTTGGCAAAGATGAACTGGAATACCAAAAGGTCTCTGTTTCGCACCCATCTCATTGGCCTGGTCTCTTTGGTGTTTCTTTTTGCTATGTTTCTGTTCTTTAACCATCACGACTGGCTGCCAGGCAAGGCTGGATTCAGAGAAAATCCCATGTCTTACACCATACGAGGATTTAGATCTACAAAAAGTGAGGCCAACCTCAGCTCTCTAAGGAACATGTGGAGGGATGCTGTGCCTCAGACACTCAGGCCTCAGACAGTCACCAACCCTAACAACACAGACCTGTCTCCACAGGGAGTAACCGGTTTGGAAAATACCCTCAGCGCCAATGGAAGTATTTACAATGAGAAAGGCACTGGGTATCCAACTTCTTATCATTTTAAATACGTCATTGATGAGCCTGAAAAGTGCCAGGAAAAGACCCCTTTTCTGATACTGCTCATAGCTGCAGAGCCAGGCCAGGTGGAGGCCAGACAAGCAATTCGACAGACTTGGGGCAATGAGAGCCTGACACCTGGCATCCAAATTGTGCGGATTTTTTTGTTGGGCTTAAGCACCAAGGTAAATGGACACCTTCAGCAAACAATCCTTGAGGAAAGTAGACAGTACCACGACATCATACAACAAGAATACTTAGACACCTACTATAATTTAACTATAAAAACTCTGATGGGAATGAACTGGGTTGCAACCTACTGTCCACATGTTCCATATGTTATGAAAACTGATAGTGATATGTTTGTCAATACTGAATATTTAATACACAAGCTTCTGAAACCAGAACTTCCTCCGAGGCACAAGTATTTTACAGGTTATTTAATGAGAGGTTATGCACCTAATAGGAACAAGGATAGCAAGTGGTATATGCCACCTGATTTGTATCCAAGTGAACGTTATCCTGTATTCTGCTCTGGAACTGGTTATGTTTTTTCTGGAGACTTAGCAGAAAAAATCTTTAAGGTCTCCTTAAGCATCAGACGTTTACATTTAGAGGATGTGTACGTGGGGATCTGTCTCGCCAAGCTGCGAATTGATCCCATGCCCCCACCAAACGAGTTTGTCTTCAATCACTGGCGAGTTTCTTATTCCAGCTGTAAATACAGCCACCTAATTACCTCCCATCAGTTCCAACCTAGCGAACTGATCAAATACTGGAACCACTTACAGCAGAACAAGCACAATGCCTGCGCAAATGCGGCCAAAGACAAGGCTGGCAGGTACCGCCACCGCAGACTGCACTGAGGGCCAGCACTTCTGCCCAGCCACACGTGGCATGTGTAAATAAAAAGTGCTGAATGCATGGACTGAGCCCAGCACATAGTGCAGGTGGGAAATTATTTTTTTAAGTTAAAAAAAAGGTACAGCTCTTAATATGATTAAATTATAACCAAAAGCTTTTTCCAGTGAATTCGAGATTTTTTAAAAAAAAAAAAAAAAAAAGATGGTATATAAGGATTTCTGTGTTAACGTGCAATACTAAGCATGCACACCTTGGTGGTACAATTGCTGACTCATGTGCCAGTAAAATATAATTGAGCATATTTTCCACACTAAAATTGTATTTAAGGAGTGCATTCATAGCTCTAGTTCTCTTCCATGTAATGATTTCTTATTATCCAGAACTGCTATAAAATGAAAAATTAAAAACTAAGGAAATGCACAAACAGCAGATCAATTTTACCTTCAAATGCCACATGACAATTTTTATACACTAATGTACAACACATTTAGCAACGTCACAATTTAGTAAGACACTATCAATAAATTTTAAAGCACTAAGAACATACTCCCTTGAAATAGGTCCAGTTTTGAGAAGTCTGCTTATTTGGTTTGGAAGGAGAGATAAATGAAATCAAAGTTGCAAAGATTTGCTTTGTACACTGCCTTCAGAAATGCAAGTGTGCTCTGGACGTAGCTTTCGGACCACAAAGAGCTGACTGAAAGTTACATCATTCTCTAGAAGTCAGGACAAGCTCCTAAGATCTGGTGTCAAGTAACATCCATTCCACTCAGAACCTTCATGCAAATTCATTGGATCTTCTATTAATTTCCCTATATAACTTCAAGGTAACTCAAAGGTTGATGAGAAATGTAAAATTTAAGTTCCAGTCTTGCACCATTCTTGACAAAACTTCATTTTGTGCAGAGCAGGAGAAAACTAATCAAACATGTTGTTTTTCTCTTTCCTATCTGACAAAAAACAAGGGTCAGCCAAGTGAAAACACATCTGCTGGAGAAAATGAAGGCCCACACCTGAGTTTATAGGTAGGGAAGACTAGGTCACAATAAGATTGAGAGTTCCAGCCAGCAATATGGGCAGGAACAAAATCTAAGCAATTTAAAGCACAACACATACCACTGAAAATAAATTGTGGGACGTGGGTTCAATCTATTTACAGGTTTTCAGTTTTCTAACAAACAGAACTTCTAAAGCTTATTTTCTAACTGTTACAGGAGAGTTGTATCAGATTCAGGTTATTACTGCTTGTCACAGTGCCAGGGTAAGGAACACCCACCTCTGATCATCAGCAAATGAATGGTTTTCTGTTTGACTGGGACTTATTAATTGGATAAAATACAAATATTTGATGTACTTTTATTATTTAATAAAATTGATTATATTTATGGTCTTAAAATTTCACTTTTTCTGGGAAAGTTGCTGAGGAAGAAATTCCTAGCTTTAGAATAGTGTTCCCTAATCCTTAAAGCCACCAGGCTTTACATGCACAATACAGAGATCACAGCAGGGTTTCCTCCTGTGTAATGAGAAGACAAAACATATTACTGACCCATTCTCAGCAGCTCTTGGGCTGCCTGTCCACAGGAACTCTCACACGTGAACAGACTGCGAGGCACTACATGCACCTCTGAAGCAATTCCAGCAGGTCCTCTGGAAGGAGGAGATGGGAATTTGCTCAACACCATTTTTTTGGTGATCTCCCACTAGATTTTTTTCTTCTGCTGTATTTAGAGTGTGCTAATTGTATATTTCTGCATTTCCAAGACACCTCCAGTCATATAAACATCTGGTTTTATCTTGTTGATATTTAAAAGCAAGTATCTGTAAAAGTAATAACTCTCTTCTGCAGAGATTTCTCCAACTAAATTGGAAGTTCATATACTCAGTTTACATGATGCCTGTTGGCATTCATGTGAGAGAGCTGCCCTGGACAGATGTTTTGGGAGTTTGCTTTCAGCACTCATTGCAGTCTTCCCCAATAAATGTGCCGCTCACTCCCAGCTAATGCAGGCCACAGCTGACATTCAGCTGAAAGGCACCTGGCTGAAGGTCGCTGTAGGCAGGCTCTATACCGCAGTGCTAGCTCCAGATCCCAGAGCAGGTGTAGGAAGCCAGGTACTACTGCAGGGGACTGAATTTTGGAAGATGTCCAATGCAATAAATGACCTCACCCCAATCAGTGCTGGCCAAGGATGCAATCCAGCCTCCTGGAGAGGACTTCAGCGCTGCTCCCAGAACTTGGTGCTTTTCAGACCACTGTGATGGCCTCAATTTTACCAACTCCAGCTAGTCCTAAATGCTGTTCCTGTCTTCTGAGTGTAGTCCAAAAGGTTAATACTAAACCTTAAATAGTTTGGCACTGGAATCATCAAGTTTGGCAGCCAAACCAAACCATCTCTTAGGTGTTGGGCATTTAAGCTCCTGCACAATGCTGATCTGCCTGAGCTTGGCAGAACCACAGCACAATGCCCATGAGTTCAGCATACCAAACCTCCTGCTACTTACAGGACTAGTGAGGAGCACCAGAATGCTAAATAAAAAGCTGTTCTCAATGCCTTTTTAAGCGTCCAACATGATTTTTTGATTTTTTAAATTTGTATTAGTGTTTGGGTGTAAGTTGAGACTACTCTATAAACATACTTGAATCCTTATCAATATGGTCAAAGGCTACTAAAAACATTTGCATCCAAATACTGTTTTCTTGTTTGTTGCAAAGCTTTCTGAAACAAAAGGGAATCATTTTATATCATGAAATATGCAATTACAGAATGAACACTCAACATTCTTTTCTCTGAGTGTTTTACTGTTTTCTAGCTTGTATTTAAACTATTTTCTCACTCTACTAGAATATAAAAACAGTTCATGTTAAAAATAGTGCAATAATTAATTATATCGTTAAAAGCTTGGACAAGTACTTTCACTTCCTTTTCCCCATACAGCAACAAAAAATGCATTTTTCATTAGCAATAGCATACAAACTTGTAGCTAAAACTCTAACATGTCTGTCATGCAGTAAAAAAAAAGGATGTAACTATTCATTGAATACAGAAGTACAAGAGTTTGTATAATACTTGCTTTAAATGTTTTTACTTCTCTCTGTATCTGCTTCAGGCGAAAACAAATATAAAAAGTCATAATGGCCCAAAAGTTATGATGGGAGAAAAAGATTGTGACATCATCAGCATGATTATTATGGCAAAGAAAAATCTTAGAAAAGCTGGCCTGGTAACAAAAATCAAAAATTGAAATTCCATCATTTCTCCATATTTATTTAATTTTCAACTCAATAAAGATTTACACATTGATACTACAGGACCAAAATGAAGTCCCATCAAAAAAAGTTGTTATTGAACAACAGAACTGTTTCTTTCACATCTCCAGTTAAATCAGTGGTGTGAGATATTTGCACTTCTCACACCAATAGAATTAAGAATGCAAAATGTGTGCAACTACAGCTCTTGGTGTAGTAGAACTGATCCAATCCCCAGTTACTGAGAGATCTTTCATAGGTAAAGTTCACTATCTGTTTTAAATTGCATGTCAAGGTACTTCCAAGTGTCAGTGGTCATTCTACGAGAAAATTCAGCGCTAAGATCTTCACTTAAATTTATAAACTTAAATTATGCGATGACAGTGATCTAGAAGAGATGAGATAGATTGCTTTTCAGGTTAACCTTACTAAAACAGCAATTTAGAATCTGCTTTTCTTTGCAGTGCAGTAATATAAGACATGTCAGTCCTTACTTACAAAATATTGTAAGTAAGTAAAGTATTACAAAGTATTACAAAGTATTGTAAGTAAATTTCAGATTATATCAACATGTTAAGACATGCATTAACTGTCTCCAAGCCCAGGCTAAATCAAGCACTGGAGGGGAGAAAAGCACCTAAAGACCATTACTTTAGACTGCCTCCGTCTTCCCACTTGTTTTCCTGATATGTTAACACAGTCCACAATCACATGTCAATCTAAAATACCTACATAATCTCACAGGGCAAGAAAACCTCTTCTCTTGAATGAATGCTCATTGCAATGCATAGAAACTTCCTAGGAGGAAATGAAAGGGAGAGGGAAGAATAATGTAAAAGCTACTGCTTCCTCCATTTGTGCTTTATGGACGAACAGGCTTATAACTGATTTGCAAAAACATCACTTCTTGTTGCCATGTTTTCCTAATTTTAGATGCTAGTTCTCAATCCCTCTTTTGCTGTCAAATAGCACAAAAAAGTAAATATTGGACAATCACTCAGTTACAATGTGATAACTGCACCTCTTGATGAAAAGCATTATTGTCCTTTTTATTTCAGATTGTCCTTCCAAAGCAGGATGTGACTTGGGGCATAGTATCACACCCCTTGCTCAGCACAGGTACTGGACATGGCAGTGGCTATTATTCCTACAGATCCCATCTCCAGCCCATCTAGCACTGCCTCCCTTCCCCAGCCCTGCTTCCCAAGCCCAGCCACTCTGTTAGCAGCTCCTCTTTTTCCAGGGGAAGGAGGGAGGCCAGGAAGCTGCACTGCCAGCCCTGAATCACTGCACTGTGCAAATGTAGGTCAACAAGGACAGAACATGGGCTCTGCTTTGTACCAAGAGTGAAGGCAAAGGCTTTCTGGGGCAGGAGGAGGGCTCTGGAAAATAACTTCTTGCAGTAAGTCAGTGAAAAAGGAGCTTGAAGAGTGAAACTAAAAATGTACAGCTGATCAACATCACACAGGTTGGAAATACAGGGCAGGCTCTGTGGCAGGGAAAGCATTACAAAAATGAGGCCAAATGAGAAAGCAGGATCTGGAATTCTTGTCATAAGTGTTCACACTTCTGCACTTAGAGAAAATAGGAACTTATGAGGTAAATCCATCCTTCTAAAAGAATATGTAGTTTGTGACTGCAGTGCATGTGTTCTATTAAAGTCCAAACCAAATTCCAAGTCATGACACAATGGCATGAACAGCAGATCAGTAATCCCACAGAGAGTACTTTACACATATTACATAAGCAAACCAAGAGCAAAGTAAATTAGATCACTTGTACCTAGGATTTGTACTTAATCTTCACACAAAGAGTTAATTTCAGCCTTCATTTGTTCCACCTCAAAAGAAACAGCCTGGTATGGTACCTTCCTTTCACAGTTAAAAGACTGCAAAGGAATTTAGCTGAACATGGGATATGGATGAACAATACCATACTGCTTTTCTAATATTGCCATGGCAACAGTACAAGTGCTCTCTTAAGCATTTAAATCTGACAGTTTTCCTGATAGCAATAACTGAATGATAGTAATGACACATTTTGGTTCATGAGCTAACTGCTCTATAACCATAGGGTACAAACCATTCCCTTCACTTTCTCAAGACCATGGTTTTGGTCAAAACATTCTGACCAAGACAGTAACCTTGAATTATCAATAACTAAATAACTAAATAACTAAGGTAGAGAGTACTCATGGCTTAAAGCTTTCTGTATGCTCAAAGGTTTCCATCTGAATGCTTAAGTTGTGCAAAATGTCCAGGGAGGAGAAGTCAAGACTGCTAAAATCTCTTACAGGATTTTTCTCAAAGGGATTTTTTTTCTCCCATTTGCCTGGGAAGACTGGAGGAAAAAATCCACTTTCCGAAGGGTAGATTGAATTGTTGGTGACCTTCAAGCTGTCATTTGCTCAAGAAAAGAAAAGGAGGAAGAAACTGGTGTTTTTATACAATCTTTATCAGTTTGTAACCAATATACACTTTTTAAAATAACAAAACACTGCAAGCTGTTCTATCTCAGTAGAGGCCAAAGTGCACTGAGGAATACACACTGCACTGAGGACAAGGGCATCACAGCAATGCCTCCACCTCCTATTAGCCCATTTAGCTTTAACTAATAATAAGTGGCATTTCAACTCTTTAACAGGAATATTCTGTGAACCACTCGCTCTGATTTCCAGATGCTCAATATGGGCATAATGGAGAAACCTCTTTTTCTGTACCTCATTAAAAAGTAAAGTGTGTGAAACATATTTGTCATTCTAATATTTTAAGGATACCAGCTTTTATAATGTCTTGCAATTTATTCAACTAAAAAAGATTAAGATATTGAAAACAGTGTGAAATGTTTAAAAATTTCCCAAGATGACAAAAATTCAGATTTCAGAAGAAACAGTCATGCTTGCAAGGATCTAAGAGAGGAATCTTTTCAACACAAAAAAATCTTCAGAAGGTAAAGTATTCCCAGTTCTTTTGCTGTTAACACTTCTTAAAGTTTTATATTAAAAATTTAAAACATCCATGCCATCCCAAAACCACCAAATCCCTCCACACTCCTGAAAAACCACAACCCCACCACATCTTTTCTTCTGCAAAGGCCAAGTGTTCCCACATCTCAGTAAGGCTCAAAGTTTAAAATGAGAAGAAATCCTACAAGAAATCCTTTGTTAACAAAATACCAGACAAGACACAAAAGGAAACTAAAATCTTCCTCACTGCCTTTCCTAAATATTTAACATATCCTGCATTTAAACAAGCTGAAGCCTAAGGACTATTTTGAGATTAAGAATAACCTATAATCTTGCAGGTTTCACTCAGGATTTGTGTCACTATCATCACTTTCCAAAGAAGCATCAATTTACATCACATTTTAAACCTGTTTTGCCCTAACATATAGGTTGATACAAGATGACAAAAAAAAAAAAACCACTGGAAAGGACTACCTGTGACTCAGTCAAAAAATTAATGCTGCTACTTAATGCAAATACCAGTCCTTTTATAGGCATTCTTCCAAAGTCCACCTAAACATTGATTTTTGCCACCATAAAAATTCAACTTAATTATCCAGCCTTCTGATTGAAGAGAATCAATTTTCCATTGTATTATCTTTAACTAATTTTAAGTATTATATTTTATTGACTGGTTTTTAGTGCAGAAAAGGATAAAATTTTTATGTCTCAAAAATGAAAAGAAATGAGACAATTCAGAGGTACTCTTAATGTTACTCCAGACTCTAAATAAAGGTAAATAACTCATATGTACCTGAGGGAACAACTAATGCCTCTATTGCTCAAAAATCAAATTACAAAGCTTATGCTGTACCCACACTGAGGCATACCAAAGGGAAAAAGGCAAAACCAACCAAAATCCAACAAACTCCCAGGAATCACATTGTTCATATAAAGACATATCTTCAACAGTATTTTCAATAAAACCTCTTTATGTCATGACAAAATTCTGTCTTCCAAATCTGAAATTGTTTTTAAAGCCTGAGGCAGCAGTTTGCTTTTATTATTTGATCAAGTATTACATTATTTAACTATTTTGGAAGTTATCCACATTAATTGAAAAACCTAATCTTTCCCTGAATTATCAAAAGACTAAAAGAAATTAGGGCAACAATGATAGATAATCACAACTCTTTTACTTTACAAAAATTAAAATTTATTCAGATTTTAAAGCTGTAGTCACTACTTCCTACTATCCAGCTGTGAATTATCCTCTTTTTAAAAAGGGGACAAATCTGTGTGCTACACCCATCAAAGGTATGATTTTTTTCTAACCAAAATTCAGGTGAGAAATGAATGCTGCAAACAACTTCAGATATCCAGCTTTTATTAATGTTAATAAAGGAATGAGAGCCCTGTGATAAGAATGTGGAGGCTCTAAGCCTGAATGAAATATAATGCTGTCCTAGTCATTAAGAAGTGCTTGGAGCCTTCAATCATTTTAATTTTTTTTCCCTTCCATCGTGTCTATATTTTCTACTAGTAGAAGTTAAGCAGTTTGAATGATTTATTGTCCAAATTTCATGCTAGCAGAGTGGAATGGAAAACATGGAACAAACTACACAATGATTTCCTCCCTACCCATCCTCCTATTCATTAAAAAATTTACACCCATGAGCACACTTTATGTAGCGTCTTCTTCACACATTCCACAGTTTTATGAAACCCTACTTTGGTTTTGCCTGCAAGACTCCTTGTGACAACTAGTAAAGTATTAATGTTATACCTTTTCCAGTTCCATTAGAAAAAACCACCTATGAATCTTGTATTAATTTTTTTTCCATTGTAAAATATTTTACATGGAACTGAGTGGGTTTTTTCCTCCATTTCTTATCACAATATTCTCCCAGACTTACAAATATTAGCACCTGAAGCACTAACATATTCCTCAAACTCATCAGACCCTGGTTTACTCATAGAACAGATAAATCATGGGATCTTCATAACAAAACATATGACCAGGAACATTAGTGTTGCTTCTTTTTTCTCACAACAATGGAATTGCAGCAAGCAGCCCATGCTGGCATACCCTGACTAGGATATAGCAAAGTTCTGGTCCACTTCCAAGTGCAGGCATTTCAGCACATACAACTACGATCCAGTTTAAATTTAAAATAAATGGCAGTTGGACAATGCTCACATTGAAAGGACACTTCTTACACAGGATGTCTGGCCAACCTGTTTCAGTGCTCCACCACCTTCATAGAAAAGAATTTCTTCCTGACATTCAATGTAAATCTAAATCCCCCCTCTTAGTTTATAACTGTTCTCCCTTATCCTATCACTATGTGCCCTTGTCAAAAGCCATTCTCCTTCTTTTCTATAAGCCTTCTTTGAGGAAGGCTGCAATGGGGTCTCCCCAGAGCCTTCTCTTTGGCAGGCTGAGCAGCCCCAGAAGCTTTCAGAGCAGAGGAGCTCCAGCCCCACAAGTACCTTCATGGCCTCCTCTGAATCTGCTCCAATAGGCCCATGTCTGTCTTGTGCTGAGGATTCCAGAGCTGGATGCAGAACTACAGGTGGGGGTCTCACGAGCAAACAATCCCCTCCCTTGGTGGCTGGCCACCCCTCTTTCAATGCAGCTCAAGATTCAGTTGGCCTTTTGGGCTGTGAGTGCCCAGTGTTGGTTCATGTCCAGCTTTTCATACACCAGAACACCCAAATCCTTCCACACAACACAGCCCTTCTCCCAGTCTGTGCTCATCTCAGTCTGCGATTGCCCTAACCCAGGAGCAGCACCTTTTGCACTGGGCCTTGTTGAACATCATTAGGTTTACATGGGCCTTCACACTCTTCATCATATTCAGCAACCAAAGGTGCTGTACAATTTCCTTTCTTTTTGGTCAAACTTTAGGACTTGGGGGAAAATAGCTTTACATATTTGCTTTTGAACACATTTCACACTGGCTTTGTCATCTACTCAAAGTGAAAAACTATGACAATAAGATATGTTGCCAAAGGAAAAAAGAGGCTGTCTTCCACCACAGCCAACTAAAACGACATTTGGCATTTTATTTGTTTCAGTGGCCAATACAGGTAAGAATGTACTTGTCTGTGGATTTGAGGAAGTCAGGAAAAAAAAAAAAGATAATTATTTTTCCAACTGCCAATAAAGCTTTCTTTTCTTGTTGTCCCATATTCCTTTTAAAACTATATCTTCACAGCTAGAGGTTTTCTCAAGTTCAGAGATATGCTGTAAGCCCTAGAAGAGTCTTTGCAAGATGCGATATGAAAAACTAAGTATATTTGTATTTTCTATACAAATCCCATCATAATCTCCTTCCTCACCCAAACACCTCAAAAACACATTAAACATTCAGTCTCAGAAATTTCTAACTAGTCCTTTTAAACAACTGAACAATAACTCCCTAAAAAACAATTCTTTATGACTCCCAGAAATGACACAAACCTGTGTCTGCTTCTAATAAATATCAAACTAGTTTCCGAATTTTCTATACAACATTTTCAAAGCTTACTAACAAGTTTTAGTCCTTTAGAGAATTGATAATATATTGCGGACCAACTCTTTACATAACAGTGGCATATTATATTATACCAAACCAAAATTACTGGTTTAAAAAAAACCCCAGTAAGTATAAATAAATGTTGATTAGGACCTGTTGTTATCAATACTCCCTCCCTGAACAGCTGGTAAAATTTAGCCAACAAGTCACAGAAATATTACCCAAGTTTGCCCATTTACAGAAAAATATAAGGTCAGAAGACAGAAATTCATCTACAGGGATTTTGTAACCTAGGACTGTACCATCCTTCACTTATGCAGAATGGGAGCAGAAATTATCAGTACATTTATTCTGCTGCTGCTAACTGCATTAAACAACAAATATTTTTAAAACCTGGTAGAAATCCTTTAGAGTAATGGACAGTAATCATAAACATTTTAAGTTGTGACACCTTCAGTAAGTATCACGCAGTAAATCTCTTTCTATTAAACAAGGGGATAAAACATGCAAAACCCACAAATTCATACTTCAGGGGAAATACAGAGGCAGGACAAGCACTTAAAAGAGAAAATATTCTGCCTTAAAGAGCTTATGTAAGTAATTAAGTGGACAAATTTTAAGTGGTAGGCTTCAATTCATCAGTTTAAGTACTGGAAATGAGTGGTTTTTCTTGTATAATGACAACTGAAATAAAGTGTGAAAACATTGACTATCCACTAAAATAGTCTATTAAGCATCCACAGCAATTTAATTTCCTACTCCTTTCTCAACTTAAATACCCCAAACATAAAACTGAAAGCAAAACAAATTACCCTTATGCTTGCCAACCAAAATAAAACCAAAAGTTAAAAATACCTTTACAATTTTTAACTCTCTCTATATATATACACCTATATATACACAGAACACGTGCATTATGAAAAATTTTAAAAGTACTGAATTTACTGCTGGATGTCCATGAAATCTAGAGGATCTTGAACTGTGCACTGTGGAAAACATGCAGGCTTTGCAGGTCAGTTAAATACTATTGTGGCTCTGTATAATCCAGTCATTACTGCCTGGAATGAACAGCAGCGATTGAATTTTATTTGTAGATCTGTGCAGATCAAATCTGTAATCCCGTGTAAGATACACACAGCACTAAGAAATGTGACCTCACAATGGGTGAACAAAGATGTGAAGGTTTATCGAGACTCAAGACAAGGTGAGAAGCCAAAATATATTAATTTAAATGCACTGAATTTCCAGGTGAGTTTTCCAATGCAGAAGCAAATTGGCCTTTACTCACTGTAAACCAAGGAAATTAAACTACATACAGCTCACTAAATTAATTTTATTCCTAAAGACATCACCAGCCAATGGCAATTTAATGCATTATAACTTATGAATGCTGATGTTGAACACTTTGGTAATTTGCTTTAATTTGCATGAGTGCCTTGATCTAGACACAGCCTTAAGGAATACTTGCATACTGCCATTTTAGATTGCATCTTCCATTGTATCAAGGAGAAAAAGTTATTTGTGAATGGCAGAACAATGAAGTATTTTCTTTCATGGGAAAACACAATTATTAAAGACTCTTAACTTCCTAATGACTCCCATCCATGCTCAGGTGGCAATAGCTCCATCCTGGAAAGATCTGATGTGTTTCATCACAAATGAATTAAGATTTTAACCCATTAAAACAAATCCTGCTTTGTGAAGCACAGGAGCTGTAACAGAAATCTGGGAGTAAGTTCCACAAGGTCTTCAAGTCTCTGAAGGGTACTGACGGACAGAGAAACTAAGCCTACCAGGAAGAACCATGGTCATGTTTCAGACACAGGGAAAGTTTTTTTTCACCCCAAAGCTTTACACAGCTTTTTTTTTTTTTAATTGTCTTTTGTGTAAACACAAAGGCACCCCCAGAAACCTATTTATTTGTCACAAAATCCCTTAACAAGCCTGGAATCCAGGAGGATCCAAAGATGAAAAAGGCAAAAAACTTGTCATTTAAAATCATTTAACAGCTCCCAGGTCAGCACCAGGCTGGAGGCTACCACAGAGAGATGAGGCTTCAGGATTTAAGAATCAGTTCGTTCCTGGAAGAGAATTCTGTGAATTCTGCTAGAAAGCACACAGGGTCCACAATAAGTTTCTCCTACAGCAGCTTGGTCAAAAGGAGTAAGCTAGACTATGGCTAGGGCTTTATCAACAGAAAAGAAAAATATTAGGATATTAAGGAAAATAACTGAAAATTAATTAAATTAACTAAGATGAACCAAGATATAATGCAGGAAAATTCTGAGTTTTAAACATTTAAAAGGTGAAAAACAAAGAAGTAAAAAGCAAATAAAATTCACAGTAACACCTAAATTTATCCTGAAGCATAACAGATTCACTACAAATCAGTGTTAGAGTAATGAACTATTGTTACATAAAGCCAGAATACATCTTTATTTTTCCATCAAGATAATGTCAAAGAGGATATGAAATGTATTACAGAAAGGTATAAATGTCTTTCTGCAATTTAACTAGAAGCAAAACATTCCCTCCCACCACCATTATCTTCAGACTTGCCAGAGAAGCTCATGTTACTTCCTTCACTCCTGAGAAAATAAAACATTTGCCCACCCCATCAGCTTTTAATCATCCTATGGACAGAATTAATTTAGCTTCCTTCTGGGGAATGTGGTGGGAGAGGAAACTGGCCAAGCCTATTCGAGCCAAAGTCAGTCTTTTGTTTAAAGGAGAAAAAAGAAAAAGGGGGAAGGAGGGGGAAAAAATCATAAGCTATGTCCACACATTTTACCACAGTTTAAATATTACTTCACTAAAGAAACACCTTTACTGAACATATGGGAAAAACTCCCTGAAGCATGCCAAAGATTAAATGTCAGGTTAATCAATCACTTCCATTCCACTTAGAATGGAAGAAAAAGTTACATTATTTCCATAAAGGTATGATTTTTATTCATACCTGAGCACTTTCACAAATACTAGTATACCAGTAACTATCCTAGTGCTTAACTTTAATCCATTCTGGATCTTAACCCGGAGGATGTTGAGTACTTATTACCTTTTATATTCAATTTTTCTCAGTGGCACATAAAGGAGTAA
>VWYI01014353.1:0-12205 GCA_013399455.1 Anthoscopus minutus | reverse complement strand
GTTTGAATTCCCCTTTTGCCCTTGCTGGCATTCTTTCACCACACTTACTAGAATTCTGGCCTGTTTCTTTTGATTTTCTTCATCTCGCCTGACATACACTTTTTGTGCTTCTCTTAAGAGGGTTCCTAAGTCCTGATCTTGCCACCCTTCTATTTTCTCTAACTTCTTCCTGATATCTGCCCACGATCTGGCCACAAATTGAGTTTTTAACAGGGCGGACCCCACTGGATCGTTAGGATCTAGTCCCGAATACAGCAGGAGACTTTTTCTTAATTGCTCCAACTACTCTGTGGGGGGTCTCATCTTTCCTTTGATGTTCACTAAAAGCTTTGTTTATATTCTGGCCTCTTGGTACCGCATTCTGAATTCCATTAACTACAATAGACCTCAAGTCTCTTATATGGGCCCTGTGTTTATCATTTTGATTGTTCCAATTTGGCCATTCCAAAATGGCCAATAATGGGCCATTTAATGTCTGCTTGAGGCCCTTGTTGATGCTGAGCATCCCATAGTCTCATACCTTCTCTCCTAATCATCTCCCTTTCTTCTACAGTAAATAGGATCCCTAATATTGCCTGTAATTCATCCCAAGTATATCTATTTGGTCCCAAAAATTGATCAAACTGCTCAGACTCCCCAATAGGATCCTCCAAAAGGTTTCCCATTTCCTTTTTAAATTCCCTTACATCTGTTGAACTCAAAGGTACTGATATAAACCCAGTTCCCACTTGGGCCCCACCCATAACAATCTCTCTTAGGGGGTACAATCTTCCTCCCTCAGCCCCCTCTAAAGCTCAAACATACTCCATGTGACCCTGCAACACTGACTTGAATCCTCTCTGTCTCCTGGCTCCTACGGGGGCACAAGCTCTAATGGGAGGTTGTGGTGCTGGAGAGGGTCCTGGTGGTATGTATAGGGGTGGGGGCACAGGGAGTTAATCTTCTGTCTTCTGTTTTTCCCTTCCTTCCGATCCCTGTTAAGGTAAACACCCTGACCCTGGTATCTGACCCTACCCAGAGCTGAGCGTACTCCCTCTCTTCCAAACTAAAGGGTACCTTTGAATTAACAAAAATATTCAAGGCCTGACATATCCAGTCTTCAAAACTTCCAAATACCTGCCAAAACAAATTGTCCCCCTGGATCTGTTTCTCCCCCCCATATTTGCATATAATAATATACCATTTTTTCCTTACTTTTCCCTCTTCGGGATGGCAAATCATTCCAAGTTTTAATCATTAGCCCCAGTGGGCTATCTGGTGGTATGTCAGGCAATTCTGCCCTCAACCTCTCCATGGTTTCAGAGGGCTTGCTTTTCCTCTGTCACATCTTCCAGAGTGCCTTGACTCACACACCTTTCACTTCCCCTCGTTTGTGGCTTACACTCTCGCGGGTAATGAGAACCGCACTACTAAACAGTCCACACTCGCTTCGTGCAGGAACAGGCATCTCACTCAAGCACACTCTGGGATCCCACCCCGACCAGACAGCACACTGTATCAATACTCACGTCCCGAGTCTTCATCCGGATCTTAGTGCACGAATTTTATGGGGTACTGCAGTGTTATTTTGCTTACCCGTCTCTATTTTAGGTTCGTGGATCGAGAGGTCGAGGAGAGAACTGTCCAACCAAGGGCCATCCAAGGATGGGGCACCTCCCCTGGGTGAGGGTCTCTCTCCCCGAGAAATCTTGATTCGAGTCATGGCACCACTTTGTTATAAATTAATTCAACCCAGAGCCAATTTGGGTAAATGTAAGCTCTAATTTATTAAGCAAGCACGGGTAATTAGACAGCGCTGGGTGGCTGGGGAGTCTACTCCACCAATCGGCAAGCGAAGAGTACAGGTTAGAGCATAGCTTATATACAGTTCAAGCTTTTGTTTGGCAAAACTTCTTCTTTCTCCCCCTCCTCCGATTCTCCTTTGTAGTGCACCTGCGCCTCCTGTTGCTTGGGGATCGTTTTAACCCTTTGGTGGTCGTTGAGGCTGAAGTATTTAGTTTTCTTCAGGTTGCTGTCATGCACAGTACATGTGGTTATCACATTTGGAAAATATGTTGATTGGGCAGTGTTTGCATAGCTTTATCTAGGCCTTCATACTATCCTAAGCAATAATGATTCTTTTTGTACAGCTTTGAACATTAATTAGTTTCTCTGTGTAACAATTTCTCTGGGTAGCTTTGAGCAACAATTGATAACCATTTTTCTAACAAGAGGGAGACACAGAAAAATTATTAATTATACAAATTCAATACCTACAAAAGAGTCCATCCCATTAGGTTTAGAAGAGAGAAATATGCCTTTTTGAGTGGTGCCAAAAGATCATAAATTCTTTGATTTTCCGGTTTAGCATCAGCACCACACAAAAAAACCCCCAAAACAACTGAAAACAGATCAAATGCATACCAAGATATGTGAGAAGTACTGCTTAATTCAACTATTTAATTACAAACCCCTTCCTTTACAGAGTAAAGCAATGCCAACTTGTTAGGCAACATTCACCTGTTCTAACAAACAGAGTGATGAGGCTCTTCCCTTGGTATAATAATAGGGAGAAAATAGTTTACAGACAAAGATGGTAATTGTCAGTGACTTACCAAAAGTTCAACCATGTCTGCTGATCAAAGATTTTCTACTGAAACCCCCCCCCAAAAAAATGAAAATCCCAGCCCCCAACCATAAGTAGAATCACACAATTAATTACCTAGAAAACAGAGTAGTTTTTGTAACACCTCAGTGTTACCTCAGCCCCTCAGTTGCAAGAAAGGTTTTATTTACACAACTCTTCTGCATAGTGCTGTCCGAAGTACCCTTTTAGCTCCCTCAGTCTTTTCTTCATAAAAATATAGAGAATATAGAGCAGGCAGCCTTCTTCAGACTCCCTGATCATCAACAGGAACTGCTGGTATTAATGTATCTATCCAGTTGTGACACATACTTACTCCTACTGTGCAGCAACAACCATAATGGGTTCTTACCTACTGGGTGATTATCTAAAATATACCCTACTAGAATTATCTTTACAAAACCCATTTCAGCTGCATAATCAAGATATTAATGCATGCCTTAGCCTGCACATACCATTTTCTTTCTACAAATGCCTACAAGAATAAAAGGAAAGTTCAGTTCTTCATTTCCTGTACAATTCAGCTTCCTTTTTGAGACACAGGGTGCTTCATCCAAGACCTTCAGATGAATAATGCTTAGCCCCACTTCCATGTAAGTAAGAAAAAACATGACATAAGCCTTCTGAGAAATTTACAGTCCAGAATACTGAATGAGAAATACGTGAAAAGCATTTCATGCTATTAAAAACACATGAATCTCTCTAAAATTCTTATTCCTATTCAAAACAATGTGAAAACATAAAATAACCTCCTTTTAAAAAAGGAGGCTCTGAAATCTCTGCTACTGTTTCTTTCTTAACGTGGAAAAAATCTGTTCCCATTCAGAATTGCTATGTAATGCCTGTACACTTCAAAAAGAACTTACATAAATGCACTAAATCTATTCTTTGAAAGAAGCCCACTCTAAGAATTCTTATTCTGCCTGCTGCAGAGTTGCATGTTGAGCCATCCCTAATGCCACTCATGGTTGTTTCACAGTTCTCAAAGTGTTTTTCTTTTTTTATTTTTTTCATGCTGAATCTAAACTGACAGAATAAAGGAAATACTGTCTTCCTGAATATCTTAAGTGTAGCTGACAACCATAAATACCTTGGGTTTCTTATGTTGCTATACCTAGATAACTGAAATCTGGTTAGGGAGAAAAAAGAAGTCTTCCTTAGCAATAACAGTAATTTCCCCTCTCCTGATTTTTAAATCTTTGTTTGCTAGACAGCACAAGACTTGCACCAACCACCCCATCCTCCAAGGATGTCAGGTACTCAGGAGGCTGGGTATACCACAGGCAGCATCCCTCCTGGTCTCTCTAGGCAGAGGTCCAGTGGCAGCTGCCCCACTCCTGGGGTTCCCCAGTGCAGGAAGTGCCCCTGGCTCTGTCTACATGCTTTGTAAAAACACAACACAGGACAGTCCAACGAATTTTAAGCTACCTGTTGATAAAAATCTATCCCAACTGATATCCACAAAAACGGCAGGACCAAGTAGCCTGTGACAAACAAAAGAATCAACTCTTTTGAGCTTGTTTACTGTCCAGCCCCATCTTACCAAACTACCTCCATGTTGCTCATCATTCCCACTGCTGTACAGGGTCTGACTGCTGCACCCCACACAGATTTTGTATATGTCTTCAGAGCACGCTTTCTCCTGAGTGTACTCAATTCTGTGTGCAGATGGTGCAGAGCTGTGTATTTTTCATGTGGATTAGTAATTACATATAATTTATGATTAATAATCACAAATTATTCGTATCTCCTGGTGGTGCACCAGATCACAAAGCCTGTGCTTCCTCAGCAGATATGCGCAAAGTTTGTTCCAGCCGAACTGCTGTTCTCAGCAGTTATCTGTTTGCTAGGAGTTTTACTTATGTCTTTCCCTCTTTTCAAGACAGATTAGAAGCACAAAGCAAGACCAAAGAAAGCAAAATATCAAAGCCAGACAGTGGCATCTGTCCTTACTGGTGACATGGGGACAGGAGCAAGAGACATACTTCCTCTCTCTGTCAGGAGGTTCCAGTATGTCTCCATAGGCTACAGAGAAATTTCAAGAAACTGGTCTTGCATCTCTTCCCCTCTGCCTCTCGGTGCTCGCTCTGTCAAAAGCCATAACTTCAATTTTATTCTGCAGAGCTCATAGTATTTGTATGGAAGCAGCTGGAGTGTTTAAATCCTATTCTCTCTTCATCATTTCAAGGGCAGCACATTCAAACAGGCGTACTTGAATGAGCTCAAGCACATAGGAGTCCTCTGCCTTTTTGTGAGACTGTATTACCAGACACTTCTGGTGGAAAATATTACACAAAAAAGCATACTGAAAGGTAAAATTGACAGCACCAAGATAGTAATTGAAATTTAAGTTATTGCCCAGTGTAATACCAAAGTCACAGCTAACAGACACATTTCATAAAAATGTGATTCTAGAATTCAGAATATTCTGTATTATGTATATAGAGAGAACAGAATATTATATATTATATTTCTACTTTTTTGAAGCACATTATTATTATTATTATTAGTAGTAGTAGTAGTAGTAGTATTATGCATTATAATATCACTATCATTATTGTCATTGCTAATGCAGTTGGTATTTTTACAGACATTTGGATGCAAGAGAAGTTTCAAGTGTTTCAAGAGAAGTTTCAACTCTAGACATCAGTTGCAGGGATCAAGAGACCACAGCTCCCTGATGCCTCTGCATTTTCACAAACTGCCTAAAAACCCAGACAGTTACATGGCAAGGACTAAATAAAATACAAATCATACACATCTGCAATATATAGTTAAATGTGACCTTGCATATTGAGCTCTCTTGAGGGGCTGGCACTTGGCAGAGGCACAACTTACTTTCACTTGTAAAGTAAGAAAATGAAATACAGGGTACTGGATAGTTTCTGACATGGAATCCAGCAGTATAATTTTTAAAGTTCTTAATTTATATGAAACCCCCTATTTTTAAGGCCTTGGCCTTTGGCAAGAACGTCACAGCTGAAATCTATGTGCAGGAAATGACCCAAAATGAAACCAGAATTAAAGGACAATAAACATATCAGAGCAAAACTGGGGAAAACGGGTAGGGCTTCTCTTTTTTGTACAGGTAGACCTGGACCAAGTATTTAAGCTTGCAAAAGACCAATTTTGCACAAACCTGGCAATTAAAACCTTTGACCATTTGAGGGAGGCAATTCTGCCCTCCACTGTTGTGAAACCCAATCTGCAATACTGCATCCATCTTTGGGACATCCACCGTAAGAAGGATGTGAACCTAATGGTGCAAGGTGCACAGAAGAGGCCATGAAAATTATCAGGGGGACAAAGCACCTCTCTTATAAGAATAGACTAAAAGAGCTGAGGTTTTTCAGCCTGAAAGGCTCCTAGAAGACCTTATAGCACCTTCCTAAAGGTGCCTATAAGAAAGATGTACCTAAAGGGGCCTATAAGAAAGATGGAGAGGGACTTTTTACAAAGGGATTTAATGACATAACAAGGGGTAATGGCTTTAGATTGACTTAGGTTAGATATTTGGTAGAAATTCGTCACTGTGAGGCTGGTGAGGCACTGGGACAGGCTGCTCAAAGAAACTGTGGATGTCCCATCCCTGAAAGTATTCAAGGCTAGGCTGAATAGAGTTCTGAGCAACCTGGTCTAGTGAAAGGTGTCCCTGTGCTTGGAAGGGGGTTGGAACAAGAAGGTCTGTAAACCATTCTGTGGTTTCCCTGGTGGCAGATGACCTTCGGGCAGTACTAAGTACCTTGCCTTGATGTGACTTTGCTGCACAGATACAAGGGCAGACTTGATGATGGTCAAAACCTCATGGACACCATGTCTTATCAAGGCACTAGTTTGATGCTAAGATAACATCATTTACCCAATGTGACTACCCTGCCCTGGAAACATAAATGCTAAACACTTCAAATATGTGGAAAACCTCAGCAAAATACTATATATGGATAAGGCACCTGAGATGAGGTCCTACTGAAGACCACGAGTAGAACTAGCAAAAGGACCAGAGACTGAACTTATACAGCCACATCTTGCCACACCTTTAACCCTCCACCATCACAGAATATGGCTCAAGTAAGACAACATATTACTTCTGCTCAGTCTACAGCATTCTCCTCAGAAAAATGTTTGTTGAAAGAAAACATGTGGGCAGTACAAGTTGTCTTGCTTGACACATATCTCTGCACAGGTATGCAGTGGCATCTGTCCTCACTGGTCACATGGGGACAGGAGCAAAAGACACACTTCCTCTCCCTGTCAGGAGCTTCTAGTATGTCTCCACAGGCTACAGAGAAATCTCAAGCATTCAGTTCTGGATCTTGAGGATGCCAAAAATGTACAGTGTGTAGAGCAGTGAAAAAACGGGAAGAAGCTACAAGCACAGCGCAAGGCTGAAAACAAACCAAAAGATGCTGATTTCAAAATTTCTCAAAAAATGAATGAAAAAGAAGTATTGAAGTATTTTTCGATGTTTGCCTTCACTGGAGCCCTCTCAAGAAGTGGACAGCAGTCCCCTTATTTCCTTTTTGTCCTCATTTATGCTGAGACACAACTTTTATGGGTTTTTTGTTATGCTTTTATGTTATCAGGCAACAGACAGTCCAACTATGAGTTATATTGTTCATGGAAAAAAAATAAAACTTTTCATCAAACCAAATTTGGTAATATACAAACTAAACTCTACCACCTCAGAATTGGTACAAAATCCCTAGCAAAAAACTCTCCTCTTAAAATTGCCAGTGACTGCTTGTACACTGCTGTGTGTGTGATGAAGAAGTGGAACTCGTGTTTTCTGTCAAGAAACTCTGACTTTTTCACTAATAAGTAGCTGTTTCTCTGTCTTTCTGAAACACACAGCATTGTTGTCTGATCCAGAGCACTGCAACCATGCACTGAGAAACTGGCATCTGCTATGCTGGGAATCCCAGCAATGGAGCACATGGGTAAAGTTCCCTGTTGCTGTTACATGCTGGAACCATGCCAGCTATATCATCCCAGGAGTGTGGAAAGGATGTTCTATGTTCACCAGGCCTTCCCAAATTCCATCAAAGCAGAAAACAGATCCTGGAGTGATTCAGGGCCAGACATCAGACATCAACTCAGATTAGTGTTTCACTTTAAAAAGTACTATAACTCTTCTAGAAGTTAGACAGCCATAAAAATACCATTAGAATATGACTTAGGCAGCCCAACGATAACTAAAAAAAAAAAATAATTTCACAGCCTAAAACAAGAGGAGATCAAGAAGCTCCTTAAGGTAAACCTTATGCCACTCTATCATACCCAAATTTAGCTAAGCAAGTGTAATGAAAGCAGTATAATTATATTACCTTTTGACTCCTGAGCATTGGTTATTCCCTGTGTTTTTAAAACAAGTAAATTATAACCATAATCATCTCCCCTAGGACAATTTGGCACCATTGACTGCCACAGTTCAGCTCTATGGGTTCAGGAGGTTCAACAGAGGTATTTCTGAAATCTCAAACTCATTTGCCTGGGCAGTCATGCAAGATCAAACATTTTCAAACACTAAGCTCAAGAAAAACTGTATATTTTTGAAAAACCCTTTAATGTTTGGTGTCTGATCCTTGGTAGATAAGATGGGAAGATTCAACTGGAAATTGTACCTAAGAAAAAAGGTGGACAGAAAGGTCTTGATGCTAAATGGGAAATGAGTACCACCTAGGCAAGCAACATGTTCCAAACACTTAAACAAAGTGAAAAATACCCCTTATATCCAAAATTGACAAAAAATCTCAGAACTACAAAAATTTTATTTCTTTTCAATTCTAAATACAGATACTTATCCACAAAAGCACTTAGACTTAAATGCTGACCAGCATTTTCATTTCATATTTCTTCCCTTCAAAATCAGTTCTAACAAACTTCACCTCGTAGTGTTTCATAGAGATAGGAAAATGGCCTCTTTTCCTCCTACCATAAGGAGACCCCATCAGTTTCTAATCAAATTATTTGTCTAATAGCAAAGAAATGAAATTCTTAAAGAAGCACATTTCAGTGACTACAAAGAAGCTTTCTTAGCCTGTCATTATTTCCTGTTTCACATATTTTGCCTCTTTGTTTCACCACTTGAAACTGGAGTGGCCCAGAAGACGGAAGTGGGAATAACGGTACTTGCATGTATTAGCAATAGAGCAGGTAGCACCGTGCTAGCTTAAACTCACTTACTAAACACCACAGAAATCTGGTTCTTTCTCCACTGCAAAAATGAAAGTATAAGCTGCATACAATTTGTACAGCTCCTCCAAAGAGAAAATGAGCTGATTTAGTAAGAAAGGCAGTGCAAAATGAGAGCTGGATGAGTAACCATCAAAGTAGAAATGTATCACAGAATGTACAGCAGAAAAGCAAGCTGCCAGAGCATGGTACCCTCAGTCTAAAAGACTGCTTCTCAGGAATATAAGAGATCACAGGACCATTTTGGTTGAAAAAGGCCTTTAAAATCAAGTCTTAACTGTTAGCCTGGCAGTATCAAGCCCACCACTAACCATGTCTGCAAGTGCCACATCTACATGTCTAATAAATATCTTCAGGGATGGTGACTCAACCACTTCCCTGGGAAGCCTGTTCTGATGCCTGAATGCCATTTCACTGAAGAAATTTTTCCCGATGTATAATCTAAATCTCTTCTGGTATGTCTTGCTACTTGAGAGAATAGACTGGACTGTACCTGGCTACAACCTCCTTTAGGTAGTTGTAGAGAGCAAAAATGTCACCCTAGACACTCATTTTCTCCAGGATAAACAACCTCAGTTCCCTCTGCTTCTCCTCTTGAGACTTGTGCTCCAGACCCTTCACCACGTCTACCAACCTTCTCTGGACACACCTTCTCCAGCACCAAAATGTCTTTACTGTAGAGAGGGTCCCAGAATTAGAGACAGGATTTGAGGTATGCCCTCAGCAGTGCTGAGCACAGGCAGAAAATCACTGTCCTGCTCCTGCTGGCCACACTATTGCTCATGCAGGGCAGGATGCCATTGGCCTTCTTGGCCACTTGGGCACACGCTGGATCATGTTCAGCCATGCCTGACACCGAGGACCACCTGCAGCTGGTCCCTTCCTGGGTCCTCCTGAATCACACCTACATTTATGAGCCCCTTTTCACTAAACCTTCATCTTTCTGACGGGAATACAAAACAGTCTGCGACGCATAAATTCATCCTGCGCACAGTGAGGGAAAAAAAAAAAACCAAAACAAAACAAAACCTAACGCCCCCGAAAACAAAGAGCCAAAACCCGGCCAAACACCCGAGCTGAAAGCGGCACACGCTGCTGTTTGACAACCACGACCTCCACGCAGGTCGGCGCTAATTCCGCACTCAGGCCACAGCATTCCCAGGGTAGTTCAGCCCCGGCAGCACTCTCGGCATTTCCCCGCGCGCCGGTGGCCGCCTCTCCGCAGGCGGTGCCCGCAGCCCTGGCCCTGCCACTACACGACGAAGGACACATCCTGGCGGTCCCGCCGGGATGGCCTTAGGTACACCTTTCAGAGAACCGCCACTTCTAGAAAACGGCCCCCAAAGAGTCAAGTGGCAAATAAAATGGGAAAAATAAAGAAATAGCAAAGGAAGCTAAACCCTCGGTGCAACGTCGGGGACCCTCCGGGACTGCCCACCAGCTCCGCCGCGCCTCACCCGCTCCGCCGCTCTCCTCCTGCCTCCCCGCAATCCAACCTGGCTGCAAAGGCAGTACCGGCACCGCTCCGGGCGGGGATCCCGCGGGGCCGTCTCGCTCCCGCTCCGCTCCCGCTTGGCCGTGTCCGGGAACCGGGGAGGAGGGATAACCCCTGTCACCAGCTCTCGGCCTGTCTCCCGGTGGAGTTCATTTCTCCAGCAACCCTTGCCGTTCCTCCGCTAGTGAGATACAGTTTGTGCTTGGATGTCACACTACTCTGTTTTACATTTTAAAGCAGCGTGGAATCATGCAATGGTTTGGCCGGGAAGGGGCCTTAAAGATCCTCTAGTTCCAACCCTCTGCCGTGGGCAGGGACACTTCCCACGAGACCAGGTTACTGAAAGCCCCATTCAGCCTGGCGCTGAACTTTTCTAGGGATGGGGATGCCTGAAACACTTCTAGGGATTCCAGTTCCCTGAATGGAAACTATGATTGAAATATAATCATTAAATGTAACCAAAACTTAATAACTTTGAAGCTATTGGTTGGTTTTGGTTTTTTCCCTGTATAATTAAATGTTGATTTCCTCATTCTTTAATAAGATAGTGTGCATTCATCCAAAAAGAAATTCCCCTTTGTCAAGTACCTTCCCTTATAACAGACTTTTATATGTCATTTCTCCCAGATGTAGAGAATTTGCACAGACTGATGTACTTTCTGTTCTGGTTACACCTGAAAAAGAACAGTTTTCTTCCATCTTGTTAAGGACTTTGCAGGAGAAACAGAAAGGAATTGTGACAAAGACTTAAATCTTTTAGAGAGTTACAAGCAGTTTGCTCCAGTACAGAGCCAAGACAAACTTATATAGTCTTTTGTTATTGGATTTTGTTTGGGTTTGTTTGGGTTTTTTTCACCCTAAAACATCACAAGTTATTAAAATGTTTGAAGATCAAGACTTTTCATGAAACAGTGAAAAGATTTGTATCACCTGGTATGAATATCAGTTTGTTTCTCCCTCCATCTCACTTATCTGGGCTAGAAACAAAAAAGGCAGAATTTGCTAAATATCAGTGTGGCAAGCATTCACTTAGGTGCATTCACAGAAAGCCCGACACATTTATCCAAGTAAAAGAAAATCTAGGCTTAAAACCCAGCTAAAAATAGCAAAAGTAAATAATTTACTTAAGAGGCCTAAAGCTGTCAGTTGTGTAAGTAGCACTGTGTGCTGCTCCATCAAAACAATCCATTTGCAAAAAAAATTCCTAAGTGCCTCCTCTGTGCCTCTCCAAAGCATCAGTTACTTGGCACTTCCCATCTGGACTTGCAGATTGTGTTTAATGTAGCAGTCTCAGGAGCTACAGCTGAGAGAGATACTGCCAGGATACAGCTCTCCTGTGAAGGCTCAAAGATGGCTGGAACATATTTTTTTTTTATTTCCACATCTTGTCTGCATTTGTCACATACTTCAGCTTCCTTTTGCAGCTTTTTTCTTGCCTTGGCCAGGCCAGTGTTGGTGGCAGAAGATCATTTAGCACTACAGATAAATCCAGGTTTGCATCTTTGTACCTTCTCTTAATCTGTGTTAAGGTCTTGGGATTTAATTAGTGATTTCTTTGTGCAGCCTGGCTTGAAAGTGAGTGTTTATCTGGATGCTGACTCATCAGAGGAAAGAGATGAAATGTTTAGTAGGAATGCTACAGTCAACCCTTTCCTAATGATAGTCAACCTATCAGTGAGTCCTTTCCACTTGACAGAACTCTGCTCTCTCCTCCCTGCATTTATTGAGCACTTCAGTGCAATCCTGAGCATAGCCTTGAGGCTCTATGCATGGGAATAAGCCCTGCAACAATCAATCAATCAATCAATCAATCAATCACAGATCACTTACCTGAAATCTCTTGAGAGACTGTCATGGGTTACAGTAAAAAAGTGTGTTATTCTATCACCATCTGC
>VWYI01014352.1:0-16154 GCA_013399455.1 Anthoscopus minutus | reverse complement strand
CTGTACTTAATCAGTCTATCACCCATGTCACCGTCCAGCCATACGATCTGTATCTTGCTAATTTGTCCAGGACAATGCTGTGGGAAGGAGAGTCATAACCAAAGAGCCCAGTACAGGATTCTGCACCTAGGATGTCATAACCAAAGAGCCCAGTACAGGCTGGATCTGTGTGTCTGGGGGGCAGCCTTGCTGAGAGGGACCTGGGGTCTTGGTGAACCAGGGAACTCAAGTCAGCAGCAACAAAGACAAATCAGATCATGGCCTATATCTGCAAGGGTATTACTTGTAGAGAGAGAGAGACAATGCTTGTCAGGCCACACCTAAATTACTGTCTCCAGTTCTGGTCCCCCAATTCAAGAAAGATGAAGACAGACTTCAGAATGTCCAAAGGAGGGCCAAGAAGATAAACAAAAGGCTGGAGAACACTGGTGAGGAAAGACTGAAGGAACTATAAATCATTTTACCTCGTAGAAGAGAAACTTCAAGGGGAACCAGTACTTGAAGCTTTCCAGCAAAGAGGATGGAGGCTCTGTTCTCACAAGGAGATGCATTATACCCATCACAATGGGTAATGGGTATGAATTGCACTTGGAGAGGTTTCAGCTTGATGAAAGAAATTACTTATAGTAGAAAGACAGTCATTCACTTGGACGGTCTTCCAAGGGATATGGCCATCTCCATCACTGTAGGTTTTCAAAATGCAGCTAGAAAGGGAGCTAGTTGATCTCACGTTGGCTCCTTTTCCAGAAAATTATTGTACAGAAGGTCTCTTGAGGTCCCTTACAACATAAGTTGTTCTCTAATTCTGTAATTCAATGAAATAGAAATCAAAGAAACCCAGACTTTTTTAGAAGACCAATTATTTCACTTATGTTGTGGTGTGTTTTTGTTCCTTGTTACAGTTTGTTTCATCCCTGATGGTCTGTTCCATTCTTTCCCATGTTGTTGGTTTGCCTCAAGATGTGTCCTTCCATTCAGTTGTCAATCTTACCCTAAACCTGCCCCTTAAGCCAGAATGTTCCCTGTTCTTCCACCCAGTAAGTTGTCAATCCCACTTTGTACCAACCCTCTGTCCAGAATGTTCCCTGTCAATCCCCCATTCCTTGACGCTCCATTGGTCCATGTGACCCACTGTCCTCCCCTTTTTTTCCTCATTGGTTTCTGTAATCTAAACCCTGCCTTGTGCTCGTCCCCTATTTTTTCCCCATTGGACCAATTTTTGTATCCTCTCCTTGAACCACCCCCATCTATAAGCTGCTGCACCCCCAGTGTTTCTTTCCTTTGGTCCCTGGAACCTCCCCTGGAATAAAACCCTTTGGAAGCTCTACTGGACATCTCCTCCTCACCCTTGCCTCTCCCGTGTGCCCAATAATATCTTTGTGCTGTGGAGCATTTGCTCTAAGCTGCACCTTGGGTCACCCAGCTCCCAAAGTTTTCCCACTCCCAGCGTGGTGCCATGGGATTGAGCTAGCCAACTGCAGCACCTTGTCACACTTAAGTGCTTATTTCTTAAAACTAATCTCATTGAAGACACCTAGAGCCATTATCTGAAATGACGGGTTTGTTATGTGGTTGATTTTTGGTTGGTTGGGGTTTTTTTTGTTTGATTTGTTTTGTTTTAATTTCAGCAGGCATCTACTTTTGTGGTATTAAACTTCTTTACACTTTTTATTTATTAGATAAATAAGAGAATTCTGGATGAACTTCTTAAGCTGATAAAGTATTTGCTTTTGAAAGGTCAGACTCCCTATCAAGATTTCATTAATATGTGTTATCTAGAAACCCACACCAAGACATCTAATGTTGTTGAAAGGCCTTAGCCCCTCTAGGCTGGTGCTTTCAGGGGTATGACTCTATTACATGTCCCATGTCTCTGTGTCACTCTTGTGCATGTGATCGATGCCTTAGGGTCCCCAAGTGGACCTGCTTTTGCATGGGCAGATGGATCAGCTTGTGTTCTCCTGCAGGTAGAAACCATTGGTATCTGTGTTTGCTCAGTTCTCAAGTTGGATATCACTCATATGAATCTACACCCCAACCAACCTCAAGTTTACTAAGTAATTTATGTATGTATTTTCCTTTCTCTAGGCCTTTGACTGGTAAAATTTTCATAGCCTTGTTTCAATTTTACATGAATAAAAATAAGCATGCTAATTTAATATACAGTACATGTTGTAAGAGTAATACCTGAAGACCATCATTACTAAGGAATATTTATTAATTACTTCCATTCATATCTTTAGGCTTAAAAACAATTAATTTCTTATGGTGATAGTAATGGCTGATAGAATTACATTAAGAAGATGGCATAATGTTGAATAGAATTAAACAATTAATTTTCTTTAAAAGCAGCTGTAAGAGATTTTTTTTTGTTCTGAATTTATTTTATACTTTCTATTTTTTATAATTTTCACGATGAAACAGGAAAAATCTGAGATGGTATATTGAACAGGTGCTGTGAAAAATCAAATCAAAATATATAATGCTATTAATAAATATGAAGCAGTGTTACTTTGAGATTTGCCAGATGTTCCTGATACATTTAATTTAACAAATTCTGTTATACTGATTGCCAGTGGTATTTGGCTTTGGAGAATCACAGTATTTGCCACAGTCCAGTCCCCTAGGCGAATATTTAAAGGAGAATCAATGGGGGAAAAAAATCTTAGATCCAATATAGCATACAGAAAAATAATAAAAAATAATCACTAGAAGATGAAAGAAAGAAGATGATAAAATAAGATAACCAGTGAACAAAAGTTTCAAGAATGTCTTTGGTGACAGAACAAAAGGTATATTGCTTAAAAACTATCTAATGGGAACTGTGCATCTGTGCATCTGTGCATATGCACATGCTTGCTGAGGCAAGAATAATATCTCATAGATCTAATTTGCATCTTTTTTTTAACACTTTGAATACCATTTAAAGATTACTGGAACAATAAATACATTATTACCTTAATCATTTTGTCCTTTGTTTTAATGCAGTATTGCTAGGATTTTTTATTGAATGGATCTTGCTGTTATTTACTGTTTTAATAGCTAAATATACACTAAATACTGTATCAATATACTTGAAAAAAGGCACAACATTTTATTTTTTTCGATTTATGCAATGAATTTCAAGCATTATAGGGAACTATCAAATTACGAATGCAGATAATAAGGACTTTCACAACAGACCTAGATCAAACCACTTCCATTAAAGTTTTGTCAATTCAATAGCTGATAAGCAACCAGAAATAAGTTTCATTCAAGATCTATTGCAATTTGTGTTACACCAGTGTTAGTAATATTCATTCTCTCTGTCTAATCAGGTATTTAGAAACCATTCTAGGCATCTCCCTTTTGTAACAACAGCAACAGGTAGGAACTGTGAAAAACTGTGCTGTGCATATACAGCTTATCTCCAGAACTATTCCTTTGACATATCTTCATATAGGAATTGGCCCTACCTACACAACATTTTGTCTTACTGTTCTTCAGTTTAATATCAATTTAAACCACATTTGGAAATGTTTGGTGACATTTACATTATTGCTCTTGGTTTCCTGAAGCAGCAAGTTACCTTTCAATAGAATTCACAGAGCAATGACCCAGAATCAAATATTCAAATTAAGGTTTAAAGGAGTTAAGAGCAAATTATATGTTCTTTTTATTTTAAAGGAAAAATCTTCAGCTGATCAGAAATAACATAAAATGCAATTTGTCAATAATGTTTAGCATATATATTCAGCGTGGAAGAAATAAATATAGAAAAGAAGAAATTTGTAAACACAAACTGATACCTTTATAAAACAAATGTATTTTTCTTACTTTGATAACACTCTAGAAGTGTTTTTTGTTCACGTTTTTAATTGCATAAATAGTTTTAATAAATACCTTCCAAAAGTCTGCATCAGCATACATCTCAGTAAAATTAAAAAATGTTATGTAAACATAAAATTAGGCAAAGTATTTTTGTATGTATTAACATTCCATTGTTGCTAAAATTTGCCTTCTTTCTCCAAAAAATAAAGTTCCAAAATCAGTCTAAAAGCAGTTAGTGAAAGGTTAACAAATGCTATGATGTGACTATTTATTCCTTTATTTATTCTGAATGGCTCAAAATTCAGGTCAGAAACAGCTGAACACAACTGGTGTTATGGTGTTATGGAAAATCAAGTCAGGTCTGAAGGCAATTAGTAATTCAATTGAAAGCATCGGACTGGCTTTTCTTCATTTCAACTACCCTCTTATTCCTGATGGAAAGTTCTTTTCTTGACACAGATGAATTTTCCTTCAAATATCTTTGAAATATAGGACTGTTATGTAAATCCAAAGTAATAAAGAATGACAGAAGATGCTAGGAAAACATTTAGCTCAAAGCCAGCTATGGAAATGTATGTGAAAATGTATAGATGAATGATTTATGTCTTAATTGAGAGAGCAAAAAAAAACTTCTCTGAAATCTCTGAAATAATATTCATCATTTTATGTAATATTTCTAATATCAGCTGGCAAGAGTGATATTGATTTCTGCCACTAAAATCACAACTACAACTGCAAATCACTGTATAAGTAATAAGGCAAGCGTATTTTGGTGTACATTTTGAAAGACTTGCAAAATAGAAAAAAAATTTGTGCTAAAAAATGAAAGCAGTAAACTGAACTTTTTTCCTCAAATACATCACTGTATGCATCTCCAGTGCAAGGGAAATCTCCAGAGGGCAAGTGATGAAAGTTTGTCTTGATTAGTTTCTTTTAATGCCTATGTAACACTTTCAGAAAACCAATAAAGGTTAAATACATGTATATTGCTAGAACCTTGAAGAACTTCAGCCAGATGTTTTAGCATTTCTTCATGAAGAGATGGAGAGAAAATATTTAATTTGCAAATTTTTCTGTTATCCCTAGAAATTTGAAAAAAAAGCAATAAAAATATTTTTTGACTCCTATTCAAACAAGTAAACTTCAATTATTTTCTGAATATACAGGAGGTAGTTTTGAGAATGCAGGATTAACTTGCATTCATATTTTTCCTGCCATACACAATTAATTGTAATGTTTATAAACAGATCTTATAAAAGAAAGTGCTCTTGAATACAATTTAAACAGTTAAAACTGTAAAACCTTAAGAAAAAACTTAATAAACACTTTCAAATACTTCCATTACTTGGATTATTTTTCTGCATTACTGTGTTCTTGAAGATTTTTTGTTTCCAACATCTGTTTCTTTTATCTTATCTTTTAACTTCAGCTTGTATTTCTAAATTCAAGAAAACTTGTTTGATGCTAACAATGAAGACGAAGCAGCAATGCTATTTAGATGTGGTCAGTTCAACAGGTAAGACGCATTCCAAGGCAGAATAAGCACTCCTCTGAGGAGACTGTGACCCATGGACAAGACCTTGCTTGAGTTAGTATACCTCTGAAATTACTGCAACCTGTGAAGAACCAATCCTGGAGCACAGAAAAAATATGAAAAGGATGAAGACCAAAAAAAACCTACTATGTCCTAACCCCAGCCCACTGTGCTTCACAGACTGGGGGAGTTGTTTGCAGTGGAGCAGAACCCGGGAGTGACGCTAAACCTGGAAAAGTGGCAAGAAAAATGTGTTTTATTATTTGTATTCTTTGTTTCTCAATCCTCAAATTAAAAATTATTAAATAAATTAAATTGTTTTTCTCTTTTGCCCATAGCACCAAATGCTAAGTTATCGGGGCGCTTTACGCTCTTTGGGGGTTTTGCCCCGGTACCTGGCTTCTCAGCGTCCGCGGCTAAGCCAGGGCCACGTGACTCGAGCAAGTCTGGGCACGCCACGGTCGGAGCTGAAGCGAGCGTGGTTTTAGAGCAAGGCTTCCCCTAGAAAGTTAGAAAAGCCAGTCCTTTTACCTTCTAAGTGTTTGCTTTTGCAGATCCCGGACGAGGTGAAGGAAAGATGCGAAGTTCCACCTAGGTTTCACATTCCGATTTTATTCAATTCCATTACCGACATCGAAGCTCATTCTCGAAAACCTAGGGTGAACTCCTCGTCCCTCCGTCCCTCCGCCCTTGCGGGGCGGAGCAAGGGGAAGGGAATACTTAGTTTACCAATCGAAGGAGAGGGGGTGTGGAAAAAGCCAGATTGACACTCGTGTAACTCTATCCCTTGCTGCCCTAACCCGAATTCTCCAGGGCTAGCCAGAAACCCCGCAAGACTTGGGGAGATCCGAAACACGTGGACATTGCGTCGCACACTGCAACACTAAGTGTTGTCTGTTTTATCTCCAGCCACGTGGTTTTTTATTTGATTTTCTCATCATTTCCTGTTGAGGAGGGCAAGTGGGAGATTGGCTGGATGGAATACTCCAGTGGAAATTTGAATGAGTGAGATGGAGCTGATGAGGGAAGTAAGAGAAAGTGAAAATAGTTCCCCAAGAACCCACATAAATGTTACTAGGAAAAACAAATGCAAATCAGGAGTTCACTGTGTAAAAGAAGCAAGGATGAGGCATATAAAAATTAAGAAGTGCATATGAACACATGATGTTTTGATGTTCAAAAAAAAGAAAAGATACTGAGATACAGGTGAAAAAAGAGGCCAAGAGATTCAGTCTCTGAATATTTTTTTTTTAGTGAGATTCTTCACGTTTTCCATATCAGCGACCTTTATAAACCATTGAGTTAGACTTGTATTTTACGAGATAAAGATGAGGACCATGCTCCAGCCAGGTAAATATCACTTTATCGTTACTCTAGGAGGCCCGAGATATTACACTGACTGACAGCACAAGGTCTCAGGATTTACCTGAGCTTGTACTAGACTGAGCTGGTTCCAGCCTGTAGCAGCTCTCATGCACTGTATATGATATGATAGTACAGATGTGGTTGTATATTTTATGTATCATATTCTATCTCTGGTGAATAACAGTGCATCAATAGCCCCAGGCTGATTCTGAGGGAGACTACTCTGTGCCTTTGGATGCATCCCGTGGGAAGGAAGGTTATTGTTGCAGGAATCATTTAAAGAGGAAAACAAGACGACTATAGGACTAAGGAAGAAGACCCTACTACTGTGGGCATAAAATTTCTCCCAGCAAGGAAATGGTAATTCTGCTGAATTGGAAATTCCTGCATCTATCCCACTTCCTGAGGAATACCAAAAGTGCTGACTTTAGGACCGTGAAGGACTATGGGAGAATAAAGGTACTGCTCAAGAAAAGAGGAAGATGCTGGGGAAGTTCTGACAGTGATTTCTGCCTTTTTTTAATGAGTCTTTTTCAATACTAATTAAACAAATATAGACAATTAAATCATTCTAGAGCACTGAAACATTAATGATTACAAGTGATTATCCACTTTAACAAAAAAAAAAATTTTGTGTAGCAAAAACCCTTTTGCCCATAATCTTCTTTTAAGATTCTTAAAGAAACAAAATCCACCAGTATATTTTCTATAGCATATAAAATCTCTGCCGTACAAAGAAACATGCAAACCAACCCTCTAGAAGTATGGTTATTTTATTGGGACATCACACCAAGTTTTCTATAAACCATTGCATGTGTGTATGTATACGTTTATATATATATATATCTGTAAAAACTGGATTTTTTTCCTCCAAGGGAAAAATTAGCTATTCCATGTTGTTGTTATGACTAGCTCACATAATAAACACAGAAAAGTTACTAAAAGTGTCCTTCTTTTATTCATTTTTTAAATGTAAAATTGATCACTATTAATCCTATTGATTATGTGCACTTATTTACAGTTTTATTTTATGAACTAAACTGCATTATGGTTACATACAAATAGTTGTCTAGTAATGGTTTTGTCAATAACTGAATATTTGGAGCTGTCCATGGGAAATTATTGGTGATTTTTGAAAACAGACGCTATTGAATTTTACTCTCCCGGTGGATTGCTGAATCTGTTGAATTTGTTTTTCTTTCATAAAAAATCCAAGATGATCTGGGAATTCAAAAATTTTTTTTTTCTTAATGACTAGGATTTTTGAGTTTTAAAGATAAGGTCTGGGAAAAGCAATTCATCGTTCTGGAACAAATCAGTTCCTTGCGATGAAACTAAAGTTTTAGTTAAAATTTTGAGACTGAATTTTCTGAAGCTATCAGAAAATCAGAAGCCATATGTATTATATCATTATGTTTGACCTTGTATTTATGTAAGTGAAAAATTTGAGATGTAAAACTTTTTCAAGCACAATAATTACAAAACTTTTTTGCCGGTTCTTATCACATAATTTTGATTTTTTTATTCTAACTTATTTATGAAATATTTAGATAGGGGATTTAAATAATAAAATATGCTTTAAATTTAATTAGATTATCTGAGTCAGATTGTTTAATGTTTCCTTATCTGAAAGTAACTGAGCTAGCACTCAAAACTATAAGAACTGTTCCACAAAAACCAGAAGACTTGGTTATGATTTGGAAGGTTTGAAAGAGGATAAGGGATAAAGAAGATAATGACTACATAAAGTTTACCATATGCATTGAGCAGTAGTAGAAATCATTAAGAACACTTCAAGTGTTTTAAACTAAAAAAGATAAATTTTTAAAGGAAGTAGCTTTCCTATCAAGTTCTGCTTTTAACATTAATATTTTCAAACTTTATTACAAGATCTTCTCTGAAAAGAAAAGGGAAAAAGGTTTCACAGACTATTTGGCTAAGTCAAAATCTTTCTGTACACTCATGAATTCAGTGGGATTTTCAACATATGAAGACATTCCTATTCTGTTTCTGGGATATCAGTGACTATATATTTTACCTCTGTTCTTTTCTCATGTATTTTATTTACATTATACCATTTAGCATCTCCAGTGCCTGGTACATACTACATTAGTCAGTTTTTTGACTACAGTTAGAAGACTGTATTTACATACGACTTGTAGTTGATATTTTAAATCTGGATAAATTTTAATTCTTTATAATTCTAAATTATAGTCTATTACATCCAAGACCCCATTTTAGGTGCTGTTTTTTAAAATATTTTCCATAGAGTGTTCCTGCATGATTCCATTGCCTTCTTTCTCCTTCAGTGACAGTGTCACAGGTTTTCTCCTTCAAATTTAATCTCTTTTGTCTTTCAGGGAAAGATAAAACAATCTGTATTGGTGATCAATTTCTAATCACAGAATAAAATCTAAAGGGTTGACTTTACAATAAGAACATTGCCAGCTTTTATTGCTTGTGTCTAAAACAAACCCATGGAAACAAGGAATAAAAGGCACATTCTATTACAAGTCCAAAAGAGCAAGCACATAATGAATAGATCGATAGAATAATCAATAGACTCAGAAAAGGATGAAATAGAGGGTAAGTTAGTCTCACAATTAAGCAGATGACATTTAATAACAGCATCTCTAAACAAAACAGTCAGTTTTCTGTATATTTTGTGAAGGAACAAATCTGATAGTTGAATAAAGAGAGCAAAAGTAATGGCTTAAGTGACTGAGGATATGGGATAAGAATATTTAAAGCTGAGTAAACCCACATATGATACTTTACAAGCATCTTTTATATGACTGAGGAGAAGCATAGTGGAGAATATTTTATCTGATTTTATCATGATAAAAATGGTAGGCTTATTTATAGTGTGATAAAACTGGTCATTCTAGAGAACTAAGAATACTCAGCGGATCAAATATGAAAAAGTAGGTCCACAAAACCAATAGAATTCCAGTTAATTTTTGGGGAAAAACCTGCCATTTTTAAATATTTTTCTTTCTTATGTACAGCTTGCACATTATTATAGATTGAATCCCTGAAGTCTTCTGTTTTGGATTGTTTTTTTTAAAATATACATTTAATACTAAATGTTCTTATTCATGCATCATGAAAGTACTTTCAGAGTAATTAGGCCATTATCAGAAGTATTTTTAACTTATGCTGAATTATACTTTCTTCATTAAAGAAATATATTTTTCTTTTGTGCTACCATAGCTCTCTAACTCTTGGAGAATCTTTTATTCCCCTCTAATCATAAAAGAGAAACAGAATTTGTTTTACACACAGTGAAACTAATATAGCAGAAAAAATTTGATGTGATGTTTTTGTGTTAATATTTTACATGGATCATGGTGGAATAGCACAACACTGCCTCTATTTGATGAAGCAGCTTTTTTATGAAAGAGCATAATACATCAGAAAGAAATATTTCTGTCAGCTGCCTGGCTGCTTTCTTTCTATTCCAAAGAAAACTTTCATTTGTATTGCTTGTCCCCCAAACACAGCACTCTCATGGCTCACATCTCTGTACATAGTGCATTAATTCTGCAGATACTGGACTCTTTCATAGACCAGTACTCTCCCTGTTGGTCCAGCTGTATGAATTTGCCTTCTCTCTGGCTTCTTTGCTCTACCATCATTCTTCTTCTATTGTTTGCTTTCTGTATTTCTGGCCTTTACACTTTCTTATTTTGGTTAAGAGAAAGGTTGGTCAACACTACAGGTAATTTTAGATTACTTTTTTGAAACCTCAGACCCCATATTCCCAAACTGATACTACAATTATCTCGAGTCAGCAGTATGTGGCAGCACGTGTAGCTTGCTGTATACTTTTTTCAGTGCCTATATTCAGACATTTCCAGCACTTGCTGTGTGCCTCTGTCAAAAACTGCAGGTGGGCAGTCAGAATGTATGTGCTGGTTTTGGCTGGGTGATAGTTCATTTTCTTCACAGTGGCTGATATGGAGCTGTGCTTTGCATTTATCTGAACACAAGGTTGATAATATAGAGATATATCTGTTATTGCTGAGCAGGGATTACACAGAGCCAAGGCCTTTTCTGCTTTTCCTACTGCCTCAGCAGCAAAGGGCAGGCTGGGGGTACATGGGAGCTGGGAGAAGACACATCTGGGACAGGTGACCTCAGTTGACAGAAGGGATATTCCAGACCATGTGACATTATGTTCAATATATAAAGTGGAGAAAGAATGTAGCAGGGGAGATGTTTGGAGTGATGAAGTTTGTCCTGCCAAGTCACCATTACCTGTGATGGGTCTCTGCTTTCCTGGAGATGGCTGAACACCTTCCTGCCCATGGGAAGTGGTGAATTAATTCCTTGCTTTGCTTTGTTTGTAGGCCGCTTTTGCTTTTCCTGTCAAACTGTCTTTATCTCAGTCAATGAGTTTTCTGCCTTTTATCCTTTGGGATTCTCTCCCCAATCCACTCACACTATGTGGGAGTGAGCAAGTGGATGCATGGGGCTTGGTTGCTGGCTCAGGTTAAACCATGAAAATATATTTTTTCCTTTGTGCATTTATGCTGATGTTTAAACTCATATATATAACTTAGGGTTTAGATAAGTATGGATTTGCCAAATGCCAAGTGTTTCTTCTTTTGAACAACGTTGTCAGAAATTCACATCTTTTGGATGGGACGGAACAGTAAGAAACATTACTCTTCTCTATGATGTGTCATGGCATTTGAATTCTATCAGAAGACAAAAAAAATACACAATAAAAACCAACTCTGTAGAGCCTCCAAATTTAGATAGAGATTCCCAGTAAAACTGAGTATAGTGTAGAATGGAGACAATTAGTAGGGTTAATGGTTTCAATCTGTTTTGAGATCTGCAAGGAAAGGAAACCAAACTAAGAACATGAGCAACTGGGAGATACAGGATAAGCTTTCCACAACATAATAGAGAAATATTGTGAAGGACAATCTCTGCTTCCTGATTAGAACTGTGTGAAGGTCTTGGAGAAGCCACATTTTCTGCTCTTGCTGATTCTCATCAGCCACCATTTGTTCTGCTGCTTTTACCAATGGAAGTGGTCACACAAAAGGATGTGCAGAGCTCCCCATGGCTCTCTTCCAGCTATTTCTGGCCATACTGTTCCATACTGTTCCACAGTGATGCCTTGCTCTATGCTATCATGGCAACTCCTACTTCTCAACAGGTTTATTTCTTCAACACCAAATTCATTAGAACTTGTGAACCAATTTTAACACAGGAGAACTTAAACTCACTGTCACTATATGTTGTTACACTGCTTAACTATGTGCCTAAGAAAGGGCCACTACAGTATCTTGAGCAAATATTTGGTTTAAAAAATGCTTTTAATAAGTTTTAATGTGCTTTTTAATACTGAAACACTTTGTGACTCAGTCTTCCCATTTTAGGTTTCAATGTACTGTGATTTGACAGTCATGTACATATAAATAGTGAATTCAGTACTTACCACAAGTAGGTAAAACTTCCTGTTGAGGCTTTCAATACATCCTGCCCTATCTGCCTACCTGCATGCAAAAATGAGGCGACTAATTTAGGAATTTATGTTCCTTACATAGCTGAAATTAAATTGCAGACTAGAAATATAAGTTAAGCAAAGTAGATCTCTTAGTAGAATTCACAATCAAATACTGCAGTTAATGTTAGTTAACTTAACCAAATTATGCTTTTTTCTTTAGGAATTTCATAAAATATAAATTACTCATCTGACTGAGCATGAGCCAGCAGTGTGCCCAGGTGGCTGAGAAATCCAACGATATTGTGGCCTGTATCAGCAATAGCGTGGCCAGCAGGACCAGGACAGTGATTGTCCCCCTCCCTGCACTCAGCACTGGTGAGGCCACACCTTGAGTCCCCATGTCCAGTTCCGGGGCCCTCACCTCAAGAAAGACACTGAGAGGCTGGAGCATCCAGAGAAGAAGGGCAATGGAGCTGCTGAAGAGTCTAGAGAGTGGGTCCAGTGAGAAGCAAGAGAGGGAGCTGTGGCTGAAGGAAGGGTGTAGTGAGGTGGGGAGAGGCCTCTTCTCCCAGGCTTCCAGCAGCAGGGTGAGAGAAAGTGGCAGCAATGGAAGGTGAGGTTGGACATCAGGAAGAATATATTCACTGAAAGGGTAGTTAAATATTGGAACAGGTTTCTCGGGGAAGTGGTGAAGCCTCCATCACTGGAAGTGTTCAAGAAACAACTGGACAAAGAACTTAATGCTGTGGTTTAATTGACATGGTGGTGTTCAGATAAAGATTGGGCTTTATGATCTTGGAGGCCTTTCCCAACTTCAATGGTTCAATGATTCTGTATTTCTATGATCTTGGTTATCCACACAGATTAAAATAATGGCTGCTATTAGATTAACTGTAATATATAGGTATGTGTAATTCCTGCAAATAAACTAAATGTGGGTGTTTTATTGTGTTGGACATAACAATATAAGATTTCTGATATCTAAAAGCTATAACACATGGGAATTTGGAAAATAGCTTGTACCAGCAATAGAACTTTCAGGAATTTCAACTCAGAAACTAAGACTGAGGAAAAGACACATTTGAATTTGAAGAATGGGTGGAAAATGGTTCCTGGAGGAGATGGCCCAGACCAATGATCCCATCAATGCCTGATACAGGACCACGATAAGATAAAGGAGTCGTCAGACATCCGGATCCCAATACTGATTTCCCGTAAATCACATCAAATATTTCTCTTCTTATCAAAATCCCTTCAGCCTGACCGGAAACGGAGACAACAACCAGGACTGTGTTTCCAAGTCAAAAGAAGTGAGATAACTTCGACATAGCCTAAGGGCAAATAAACTATATAAAAAGACACTTTGGAAAAGAGGAGTTTGTGAACAGAGGAGGGCTTGTGAGGTGACAGAGAGAGAGACATACGCTCTGTTCACCGTGCCGATCCCGGGCTCGGCACTATTTTCTTTTGGTGGCGGCTTTTCGCGTATTATTATTATAAATAAATTATTTTTATAATTCCAATTTGGCTATCTCATTTATAACATTAACCTTTTCAATTTATTGTCACACTTTTAGGTTTCTTCAAAGAGAGTTAAAATACATCAAAAGTTTCATGATGTGCAATTATAACAGTGTGTAACTTTGCACATGAACAGCTAGATTCAATGTAAAGATCACTTGTTTGCTTCAATGACTTAGTTACTCTTTTAGCTCTACAGAGAGATAACTTTAAATGAAAGCATTGAAAGTGTTATTTTTCTATTTTGTGCTTCAGTTTTGCTGAACTTAGATCCAGTTCAGGCAATACCTTAAATCATCTGATATTTTTTATATCCAATGTTGAATATTACTTCATACAGATGCAAAATGAGTAGACTGTGCTTGAACATACATTTATAACTGTATGAATGTGACTGAACATATATTTACATTTACATTCTATTACAGCATATATTTAGGTTTACATTGATATGGTAGAAATGATAGTACTCCCTGAGGCTTTACAGTCCATTTCCACCACCTGCCCTTTTCAAACATGTACGTGCTCCTTGTAGTAGAATAAACCTGATATTAGCAACAGTAATATTCATGTTTGCTTCATTGTTAAACTAGTTTTTAAATCAGGTTTTAAATGAATACAGGACTTCAGGTTTTTCATGGAATGCTAACAAAGTAATATCCTCTAATTATATTATATCATGTAACAATTTGGCAGGATGATATTGAATCTGTATGTGATTGTTAAATTGCTTAAGCAGCTATTGTTCTCATTTTTCTTCCACTATAATTTTTCATGCATTTTTCCTAAAAAGTTTCTTTTGCTTTTGGTAAACAAGGAAATACTGTAGTCATTCAAGAAACTACTGATTGAGTACAGATAGGTATTTCATGAAGAACAATGCCAACAACATTATGTAACTATATCATTTAATACAAGGTACCTAGTATAAAGATACCAGTGCTGTAAAGGTCTCCTATGGGAAAAACAAAACAAAACAAAAAATGCAGACACACAACACCAGCATATTTGGTTTATGAATAGAGAAACAGTACTTTCTAAAATTTCCTGGAAATAATGCAGCTGATTCCTTCTAGCTTGCATGACAAATGTATTAATATTATGCACAGATCAGAATTAATCATAGCCGTGAAATAGTTATTTGTATAAATATGTACACATTTACTGTCCCAGAACTACTAGATATCACTAACTGGAAAAACACCAAATTATAGATATTCTGGGAAAATTGCAAATAGTTTTGACAACAGGATATTTACACATGAAGTATGAATGCTTGTCTAAATGATCAATTTTTTTCCAGATGCAGCTGTCAGTTTCAGCAGAGTAGCTTCTCATTTGCTACATATTTTCTCAATGCTTGAAAGTCCCACCACCCTTTGCTCTCAGAAAATTTTCTCCACCCCAGCCAAAACTAGCAGTTTTCCAATTATATTCACTCTTTTTAATCTGTAGTGCAAATAAGAATCATAAGAACATAAAGAATCTTAAATTGCCAATTATTTTGTTTATTTGTGTTTTCCCTTAAGCACTTTATACCAAGCATGCTTGTGAGAGTAATTGCTAAGTTACATGTACTTCCTTAGCCTGGAAAGATAACTAAGCTGAATGATTCCCTTTATGTGGATAAATTTCAGCTAATGGAACCCCAGCTAAAGGACTCTATTATAATAAGAATTAAACCATGATATCCTTCTAAGGAAAAATAACCAATCAACCAAGCAAACAAAACAATCCACCAAGAGTGAGAAGAAATCTAGACTAAGGAAAGAAATGATACCATTAATGTTTTGTAATAAAAATAGCTCTGCAGTCATTTTTCCTTTGTTTACTACCATCTGATTTCAGAGCAGCTATCATGAAGTTCACATCAATGCCAGCAATTTGTATTCAACATCAAGGGCAGTGGCAGAAACCGCAGGTATGATACCCAGTCAAATTGACTGAGACATGAATCTATAGAGATAGATATGCAAAAAATACCTGGACAATGACTATTCAGAAGTACAACCAAAACCTGAGTTGACAAATACACAGCATGTTACAGACAAACCTTCCTTAAGAAGGGGAGTCATTCTATAGGGTAGAAGTGGGAGATAGGAGAAATTGTTTCTTTCTTNTCAGTGCACCACACAGCACCAGTTTTCCATTCATGCCATTTTTAATCCAAAGGGAAAGAAGCCAAACCTTTCACTTTTCCACTGTTGTTAAAGCGCAGGCGTTTTATTTGGAGACTCTGAGAACATAATTGTTTAGAGTCTTAAGTAAGATTCCAGTGCTGCCAAAGATATCCATTCAGAAACCACGAATCACCCACTGAAGTTCTTAGGGCTGGCATAAACATCATGAGACCTTAAACAACACAAAACTATTTTCTTTCTTTCTTCTCTCTTTCTCTCTTTCTCTCTCTCTCTTTCTTCTCTTTCTTCTCTCTCTTTCTTCTCTTTCTTCTCTTTCTCT
>VWYI01014351.1:0-34431 GCA_013399455.1 Anthoscopus minutus | reverse complement strand
TTTCTTCATTAATATTTTCATTAATTTCATACAGGTCTAAAATTATTTTCTTTAATAATTTAAAAAGACATTGTTTTATTCCTTTAATAATGCATGGGACTTTCAGCAACCTAATTGGAACTAGATTAGCTTTAAAATTCCCTTCTTAGTCAAACCAGTTTGTGATTGTATGATTCTAATCTTAAGAAAAAAAAGTCCTCAGCATCTGTGGGTTGTATCTAGGTTGTAAGCTGTGCACTTAAGGTGCTGTCTACTGTGGTGATAGCTGTCATTGCTGAATACTTGTGACTCAAAGAAAATGGTCGGGGTGAAAGGGAGGTGAAAGAGTCGGGAAGAAAAGGGAGGAGAGTGAGGGTCCCCTTGATGAAATGAGTAGTGGTTGTCTATGGAAGGTGAATCAGTAACTTGTTGAATACAGAAGCACTGGGCAGCTTCTGTTTCACCAGCCTGTCTTGTCTCTCTGGGATATAGGGTCCTGCTGGTACCTCTGCTACATACCTGCCCTGGCTGCACAGGCTCACTCTGGACAGGAGGTAGAGGCACACTCCCAGAAACGTACAATTCTCAAGCAGCTCTGAATGTCTGTGAGTATTTTGTTGTGATGACAGTAGCATCTCACACCACTCCACTCCAGACACGATAAAAAGCTGAAGTTACAAACAGCTCTCTTATGGTTGATTGAGTGGTCCTGAGTCAAGATGTCTGTTGCCTGGAGCAGGTAATACAACTGCACACAGAGTTAAATAATAGCCAGGGAACTGCTGTAATATAGTATGTGTGCCTGTGTTGGTGAAACTGGGAAGTATGAAGTGATATGTCACAGGATCCTTTTGCAAAATGTAGTGTGAATGTGGCTATTGTGCTCCAAAGAAGGCTGGAACTTCTCCAATACGCATGTGACAGGGACATGCCTTCCAGCATAGAAATTGACATTAATTTAACAAAGTCAAAAAATAATGTAGCCAAAGCAGAAATCTCTTTGGAGTTCTGTGCTTAAACTCCAACACATCAGGTCACAAAATCCATTTCTGAGTGCTAAGGTATTTTTGGTGATGCATCTGTTCTAACTTTCATTTTCAAATATTTCCCGTACACAATAACCAGTGATGGAATTATGTTCTCTTTTGAAGTGGGCCAAGTATGTATCCAAGCATACAAAATTTGTGAAGACAGAGACTAATTAAGAAAAAGGTACCTGAGCTGATGTTCCAGAGATCAAACTTGAACCAAGAGAAAATGAGGAATGCAAAACACTGGATTTTACTCAGTATTCTTAAGGTCTACTTCTGCATTTTATTAAAAACACCCTGAACAAACAAGCCACCATCCTGAAATATGTGAGATTTGGACTCCAACCTTCTTGGACTGTGAAATTTTTAGATTCCAGCTTTTCTGTGTTCTTGACCAGTGCTCTAATTAAGATTTAGGGTGCAAAATAACTGTATTACCAAAGTGCAAAGGGAGGCCCTGCCTATTAAGAGTTTTTAAGGGTCTTTTTACTTAAGATGGAGGGAACATTGGTAGAAACAGAACAGTATCTTTTGCTATTGTCTGTTCTTCAGGGATAAAGTAATGAAAGCATCAAACTAAAAGACAAATGTGGACTAAAATATAGGTAAACTATAGTAAGTAACAAGGACTAAAAGACATCTGTTAGAAAGAAATTATTTTCAAAACTATGATCAAGAATTACAGTCTCATTTGAGCAGGGAGCCCACTAAGAGATATTGTCCCTATAAACTTCAAATGCATCAATGCTTCTACACAACTGATCATTTTCAAAAAACTTGGTGTAGGTCAATTATACTGCCCAGCTTTTAATGAGAATCTTAATGCGGGTTCCAAAACTTGATGTAATATAAATAGTGGATGAATACAGAAATTCCAGAATACAAATTATGCAGGAACAGTAAAATAGCTAGTTTAGACATGATTTAAAAAAAAAGGTTCAAATGAAGCAAATAACAATAAGATTGTTGCCTGTTCAACTTAATAACAGCTTCAGTCCACACAGAAACTGTCTTGACTGAAACACTGTTCTGCATAGAAAGAACACATTGTTAGAGCTGTGCTATGATCAGCTTTATTCAGAATGTGACAGGGGTGTGCTAAGAAATATCAGAAACAGTAAGAGAATAAAATTTCATTAGGTGAATCACACTGTTAATTTCTGTGGAAACTGGAGGTAAATAAGGAGAGTCAAAATGGCATTTGCTATAGAGTAAAACACCCTTCAACTGGTCACTCCTGAATATTGTCTGCAGGAGCCCCATCTTACAAAAAGGTATAGTGAAAATGAAGATGTATATTACTTATCGTAGAAAATACAGGGGAGGTGTACTGGAAAACAATACAGCTGTGACTGTTTTGGCAAAGGTAAGATGAAAATGGATATTCTGTATTTTCTTAAAGCAACAAGGGGAAACCCAGCTGAACTATTTGGAAGCAGTTTGAAAATCCAAACAAAGCAAATAAACATTGTACAACTCCTTGCTTCAAAAAGTTTTGAAAACTGAAAGGATAAATTGATGCAAAGAGTTGTTTTACAAATTGTACAACTCATTGCTTCAAAAAATTTTGAAAATCAAAAGGATAAATTAATGCAAAGAGTTTTACAAACACATTTTTAAAAGCTACAGAAGCTGCTCTTAAAACCAGTGGATTTTGGTTCAGTAAATCCATAAGTTCCAGGTCATTGGAACTTGTCGGCACACAAGTTAAAATAATCCATGGAAGTAGGATGTTTAAATTCTTTCTTATTTCTTTGAAGCATTTGTTACTGATCCTCCTAGGCACGGGAGAGTGGACTGGGCAGACTGTAGACCTCGAGTATTTTTGTGCATAGATGTGTTACATCCCTGTGAGTACTGAGGATTCATTGATGCCCATGGTTAAAGTTTATCTGGACCTTTATGGTAATGGGCTAGGGGGCTTTGAGGATATTTTGGTGCTCTCAGTCCACCTCTGCAGGACTCACCCTTCCTTGATAGCTCCTCACTCCTTTTCATCACTTCTGTGCTTTGTGTGGTCACCATGGACCAGAACAGAAAAGTGGGCCCCAGAAAGGTGCTGCCTTACCTCCACAGGGCCCCCCTTTCCAGCCACCACCTGTTCTAACTTGCCTGTTTGAGTGGCCATCAATATTTAAAACTCCTTAATGCCCAAGCTTCTGTAAGATGACAAAACTTAATTGCTGTTTTTTAGCCAAAACATTTAAATTACATTTTGTTCAGTATGGTGATTGATGCTGCTTACCTAAAACATTTCTTCTTGGAAAATTGGCAAACTGGCTTACATGAAGTATCTAAAATACAAGTACAGTAGATACATTGCAGAGTAGACATTTTATTTTATGTGTAAAGCCAGATTCTAGTGGAAGCTGTTGTGTATTCTCTGCTGTAACCAATGTAAAGGGTTTTGTAAGAGCACTGAGTACTTGGGTCCTGGCACTGTCCTACTGAAAGATATCTCAGTGATGAGCAAGCCGTCTCTGTGGAGGAAAACTCCCTAATCCTCTTAGGCATATCATATATAGTCTCTATATGAACCAGAGAGTGTATTTTTGAAATACTTGTTCCTTACAAAGGGTACTGGGACTATGTGAAGTGTAGCACCCAGAGAGGCATTCCTGGGCATTCTGTTACGCTAACAGGTATTGAGGTATTGTGACTCACTCCTACCCTGCTTTCAGAGTTGGTGATGTTGAGCTTTGAAAAAACATGCATATTTCTCAAAGCTGGAGATAGGTTTTATAACAAGATGTTTCTATTGATACCATTAGATAATAACAAAAATAAGTTAAGGCACAGATTTCTAGGTTAAAGGGATCTGGTATTCCTTCTGATGAAAATGAAGAAACTAGTCTTCCCACCCACTTCAACAGAGCTGGTTTTCTTTTTATTAAAAGTACTAGAAAACCAGGAAAATAAGAGTACATTTGAATATCCATGAACTTGTCTGGTACATCACTCTAGAAACAAAATTTCCTTTTATATATGTAATTACAAAAAGGAAATCTGTTGAAACTGATCAGATGCTGATATGATTAAATCCAGAAGGAAGAAGCTTTTTCTGTGATTGTCAGAAATCACTGTTCCCTATTTTTCAGTTTGGAACATATGAAATGAGTTGAGCATGCTTTATATTTCCCAGAACTAGCAATTTTCTGTCTTTGGAAAGTTTCAGGGGGAGGAGCTCAGAGGTGCTGTGGGAGGGACTTAAATTCATATTAAAGTTTTGGCACAAGGGGGAGAATTGTCAGAGTAGAAGGTTTCTTCTGAGGTTTTACTTTTTGAATTTTTTTTTTCCAATTTAGGATGATAGATATTTATGTTCAGATTCTTCTAATAATTCTCTTTTGGAATGCTGATTGTCAGATTATTCCCAGGATTGAAGAATGTGGACTGTCATGTTCTCAGGTAATCTCTTACTTGTTCCAATTTGCTGTCTGTTAATATAGTAGTTATATGCTGCCAAAACAATTGTAGGAAAAGCAAGAAAGCAAAAAGGCAAAAAATATTTCAAAAAAAACTTTGTGTTTCTGTCCTTCTGAATTAAGTATCCAAAGTGACAAAAATTACTCTGAAAGGGTGTAGGAAAATGCATCTTTACACTGTTTGCAACTGCTGCTGTTAGTTTAAAATCTGTCTTTTGTATTTGAAAAAAAAAGATTTGGTTCATATTCATTACTTTTTACAACAGCAGTGATGCCAAAGAGATGTGAGAGGGAGGAATAAGAGATTTCAGAAATTGCTAATTATGTTAGGAATATATGAAACACTGCCTTTGCTGTGAATAAATGAATTAAGCATGAGAAAGAGTAGAACATGTTTTTAATTTTGTGGGTTGAATGTAACTTCAGTGTTAAATTTAATGACTTCTGTATGTGCATGAAAGGAGTGTGAACCATACCGTCTCTTTAATAGCTTTGGATTTTGTATGATTCCAAATATCCCCGCAAAGGGGCAGCATGGAGATATTCTGCTCTTGGCATTCTGAAATTGTGAGAGTAGAAAAAGTACATGGAAAGAAAAAGAATGAAAAAAAGGGAATAAATAATAGGCAAGCTGACTTTCAGTCTTAGTGGAGGATGATAACTGTACTGGCTACAGAGAAGTGAAATGGATAGTGTGAAAGAATTCGGCTGTCTGTATAAACTTCTGCTTGAAGATGTCAAGCAGTGAGACATTCTAAAGATTGTTTAAATGTGGTGGTACTACCCAGATATTAAGTTAGTTCATGTTAAAGCAATTTATTTTATATTTAATATGTGTATCCTAGAAAAATGGTAGGAATAAAGATGTTTATAAAATAGTAGACTGAGCAGAAAAAGCTCTCTCTATATTTAAATATTTATGTACTATTGTTAGTGTTCCTGTGTTCCAGTTTTGTAGTCTCTATCTACTTAGATGGTTTTGGAATAATAAAATACACCCATAAGAGATTAATCTCTAGATGTACCCAAATACTTTTCAGGAATTTTTGTGTACTTATGTTCATGCAATTCACATGTATTTTAAATAATTTATGCTCCTTGGTCTGCTGAAATGAGAGTTTAAAATAGAAATTATTTACCATTCAAATTTATCCCTCCAAAGAGTGTAGTACTATCAGCATGTAAAAATCATTAGCAACCTTTTTTGATGGGTTTCAGTCTAGGGAGTAGGATTTACCTCTGGGGACCTTAAGGGGTATCTTTCTCTGTCAAAACTTAGGTATGTATGTTATGAAATCTGGTTCACAAATTGCCTTTAGACAACAAACAACCTTGAGGTTTGGCAGACTGGATTGCTTTCTTTACATTTAAGAGTGTTTTACACCTTTTCCAGTACTGAAGATTAATTAACTGAGAAAGGCTGTTTTAATTTTATTATTTATAGGGGAAATACATCGTTTCTAGTATAGCAGAATCAATCCATCAATCATGTGTGATATTAGGGACAGGATTCAGTTCATGTTCTGTATGTGATGTTTCTGCTAGTTGTATTCAGTAGAATCTTGAATGCATTAATGACTTTTTAAGACAAAAATGTTTTCTCAGAGGAAACAATAATGATCTGCACAGGATAAATTACTGCCAGCACAGCATTTTCAATCTAGCGCAAAGCACTTTAGCTACATGAACTTTAGAATCACATTATTAGTTAGAAGGAAATGTCTTCCTTTTCCTTTGAAAGTAACTTCAATTTCTCTGCATAACTGACCACAATTTGTGGGCTCAATCCAGCTCATGAGTTTTTTTACAAGGGAGCAGTCAATCTTCCCCATGATGTGTAACTCAGTGTTCGTCATCAGGGCACTAATCAGGAGTTACAGTTTGCCTTTGTCTGTGTGAAATGTGTGTGTGCTCCCTTCTGCTATAGCACATCAGATCACAAAGTAGAGAATCAATGACTCGTTTTTAGCAATTTCCTTAATGTGATAATGAGATATTGTAGTTTTAAAACTGTCAAAGATTTCTTCATCTGCTGCTTTTACAAGAGAATATTATAGAAAATAGGGGTTTTTTCTTAGGAAGTTTTCCCAAAAGTTTGTACAGTAGATTTCTCTTTTGCATTCAAACTTGAGGCTGCGTGGTTCTTCATAAGGCAATAGGGATATGAAAAGCAATTAATTTGCATTTTCCCGCAATTTTCAAACTATGGGTATTATCAGAAGTTTCTTAGCAGGTCTAATAACTGAAACTGTTGAATTTAGCCAGTAGACTAGATTTCAGTGTGGCTTTGTCCTCTAGATATTTGTGAGCAGTTTTGACCTCCATGGGTACTCCTTATCAGAGTAAAGCACTGGTTGTACTTAGGAGGGAAATAGTGGCGTAAGTATTTTGAGGCATATGACTTGCAAAACATCTGTATTGAACTGTTATCACAACTTTATGAATCATTCTTAGTTTGCCATCAGTAATCAGCAAGATATCATTGCATTGCCTGGTGTAAGGCAATATTCAGGTTTCATTACTGTAACACAAACTGTACATCTTTTCAGTACAGGAAAGGAAAAAAAAATAAGAACACTGGATGTTTATGCCAGTATTAGGTGAAATATTAAGCAGCATGAAAAATATACAGTTGTAGGTTGAATGATGGCAAATTAACAACTAAGATTTTATTACGTTCTATGATTTATTTCTCCCTTAATTGAATAACTTGGCTTTAGAACTCATGTGATATTCTAGTAATAAAAGATTAAATGCCATGGGCATGGTCTCCATGCCCTACCCAATAAGAAACACAGCTATCAACCAAGTTTCCCTGTAAAAGCATAGGGGAAAACCAGCCTTCAATTGAAACTGGATTTGTGCCCTACTCGTTTTACAATCCACATTGTTTGCAGGCTGTACACAAAGAAATAGGCTTATGCCAAATCTGATTCAACAGCTGGTAAAGATCAAGAGCACTACATTTAAAAAAACACTCCCCGGAACACTATGAAATATTATTTGTATTGTCTGCCATTTAGTGCAGTAATGTTTCCAAAGTCTATGGATAAAGAAAGAAGCACTAAACTGAATCTGGGATTTCCCTCTAATTATAAAGGGTATTGGCAGCAAATCCTTGATATAACTGCCGCTTGATACTGCTGTTCATAATCAAATACTGGATATTTATACCGTGGATTGGTCCATGTTTGCTGAATACTACACACTGCAAAACCAGTAGTATGGCCCTTAGTCCACAAAGTCAGCTGACATAAATTGGTATTCTTTGTTCATTATTAAACAATTCATATTTTAAAATATGAAAAGCCTCTAGAAAATGGACATGATTATGTAAGTGGTATAATTCAGTTGTCCTCTAAAATTCAACTGAAAGCATAATTTTAGACATGGGAAATGTCTAAAGACACTGATCAGAGATCTGGCTTCATCAGGGTGAGAGAGAGAGATACAGCATGAAATCCCATAATGGGAATACAATTCAACACAGACTTTTTTGGGTATGCATTTTTATATCTGATGACTGAAAGAGATGCCTAAAAATATAAAACATATCCTTTGCTAATATTTGCTGAGGTGCAGTATAATCAGTGAGAGCATGCCCTAGACAGAAAGCTTGGGGTCTACCTCTTTGCCTGTCATTGAATCACTTGTGTGGCCCTCTTAAGTAATTTAATTTCTCTGGTTTTCACAAGTACAAGAGAGTTCTGACCTTCCTGTGTGGTGTGTCTTAATTATATGTTTTCATTATAATTATGACTTAAGTGCTCATTATTTAAAATAGTCATACTTAAGGGGTTCAATCATATTGAATTAGATTAGTATTAAAGTGATGCTAACTCATTTTCTTAGATATCCTTTCTTGCCTTCTCTGCTGGTACTTAGAAGGGCCGCAGTTTAGCTCATTTGGGTGGCTTATCTCTTGCACTGTGTTTCACATTTGCTCTCTGGGTCAAAAATAGCTTGGCAATGATATAATGACAGCTTTCTGTTGTGTCCTGTGCCACTGGTTGGGTGCTGTCAAAGTTCCTCACCCCCTGAAAGGGAAACAGCCAGTGACACATACAAACAGGGACTTACTGCAGTGTTCCTCAGTGTTACAGCATGTACCACCAGCTTTTGTAAGAGATGAAAGCTCTTCAATTCAGAACTTGGAAAAAATGCAATGGTAGCTTTTGGGCTTTTTCCCTTCTCTCTTCAGGAACTCCAGAAAAAGGTTGCAAAGTCTAGAAAGAGCCAAATATGGAATAGCAAACACAGAATACAAGTAGTCATGAAAATTGGGGACACAGACTTAACAGGTGTTGGAATTGGACCTGACAAAGTGTCTTGGCACTGGAACACAAGGCAGTGCTAGAAGCTTCACCATAAGATATCAGTATCAGTTATGTGCAGTCAGTTCCCATAGCAGGAGACACATATTTAAAAACCAAAAAGGGGATATATAAGCAAGCTCAGGAGAAGATGGGAGCAGCTGGCCTTTATTACTGGCGGTGAATTTTAGCTTACAAATCTCTCTCAGCCCTAATCTTAGGATCTGATCTATCCTTCAGCTCCATTTGGACCCAAAACTAAGTAGTGAATATTGAGATTGGAAGTAGGTGCTTTCCACAGCCATCTGACTGCTTTGCAGTTGGAAAACTACTTGCAATTTAATCAAATCTGGCCGGGACAGGTTTTCTAGGAATGGCAATAACTTCAACAAGACCACGTGGTGTGACCTAGCTGGAATTCTTGCAGTGAGGTCTAGGAATAGTTTAATTTGTACTTTTGTGGAGCTGGCAGTGCTGTACCTGTTTCATTGTCATGTCTGTTTATACTATTCCATTCTTCCTCTCCTACCAGAATGCTTTTGCATAGGAGAGAACCAGGGATGATAAAAAATGAGAAGGACCAAAAAAGACTTCTTTCTAAGGATAGGTTTGGGTATTCTCCTAACTTTTTGGCTCAGCACTGAAAAGCTAGGCTTCATGGATGGATGGATGGATGCATGCATGGATAAATTTGGACCTAAGAAAGGAGTTTCCTCCTATCTCTACCTAAAAATAAATTGGTTTCTGGGAGCTATAAGTTTCCATGTGCTGTGTTGTGACTTGGTGGTTGTTCAAACCAGTATCCCATATTTGAAGTTCTATGAGTTTCATTACCATTATCCCCACAAGACAGCCTGAGGTTTTATATACCAACCTGTTACAGATGTTTCTGTAGTAGTTTCATACTATCAGAAAAATATATTTCCTTATAACTTTTTTCCTGATTTTGTTAACATTTATTGGCTATTTTTTGAAAACCAGGAAATTATTTGCCATCTTAAAGATACAAACCAGAAAGCATGCCCCAAACTGCAGTGTGTTGCTGAGGAAATTCCAGACCAACTCTGAACTATTTGTCCAAGAATGATCATGGAACCAGTAAGTTCATGTATACTCAGCTGTGATACCGACACATCACAGCACTACGCCTGCATTCACAACCACAGGAATTCACTGGGCCAGAATTTTCTGAGGTCATGAATAAACTGGAAAATCACAGTAACTAATGATGCTGAGCACTGGGATAGATTACATGTGGCACTTATAGAGATCTTCACACACACTAAGAAAATATAGCCAAGATATGTCTAATGTAGCTCACATTATAGGCAAAGGTAATTCTTCCTAAGGCATAAAAATAGAGTAGATGACATCTTGAGTTTTTTTCTTAGACAAATATATCTGCATTCATTTATTCATTCTCTTATTTTTTATGGGATCTACAGATGGTTCTTCAAATAGTGTTTGACTTAATCCTTTGGAACAGTCAGCAGAGCCAAAGACCTGTTTTGTTCTATGGCATGTCCTGTCATTCCAGCATGCAAAATATGGGACTCACCATGAAAACTGTATGGGACATGCAATCTCATTGAGGAAGTGTCTATGCAAAAATGAAGAGAGTTTTAGTTTTAATTTGCAAATTACCTGTGGGTCTTTCGCTTGCAAGGAAATGTTTCCACATAGTTGCTTTGAATAAGTGTGGTAAATTTCAATAATTTCTGGAAAACTTTTAGTCTTGCTATTGCCTCTACTTGTCTGCATATTTCCAGAGTATGAATCACATAAACAACACTGTATTGTACTAGATGTGCATTCATTGTCTTTTTTTGGAAAAACTTTGAGGAAACTGAATTATTGCAGTTAATATTTTTCACTGTATCCTTTTGTTTTTCCCTTTCGTCCTTACATGTGCCAACTTCCTTCATCTTTTTCCCACTTACTCATCTCCTTGCCCTCCTGTTCTTTTTTCTATGATTGCAATGATTTTTCTCCACTGCTTTTTGATTTTTGATATCTTTGTTTACAATTTTTCATAATTGCAGTTATCATTATATTGTGATGCTTCATGCTTAATTTTGATAAATAATCTATTCTTTGGAGTTTTTCCCCCTCATTTTCAACATATTTACATGTGATAGAATAGAACAATTTTTAGAGCATGGTCAGATCTGTGTTACCATTCAGTCTGCCTTTGTAGCTTATTTTCCACTTAGAAGTCAAAAATCACATACAATTTTTAAGCAAATGTATGGCATAGGTGGTTTTCAGTAAGTGCTATCATTCAAAATGAGGCAGAATGTGAAGCAGCATATGAAAGTAGTGAACACTAATGGGTGTCTTTATGTTGTAAAATTAGTAAGATCCTTTTCTTCGGAAGCCCTTCTATTGGACCTCTGCCTCCTTTAATTGCCCTATGCTAAGTTTAGCCACTACAGTACAAGGAGGATACATTATATCAAGGTAAACTATCTGATTATTGCACAGGTTGTTTCCTGTTCCCCATACCCCCACAAAATTATGATTAACAGTAAAAATTTGAGAAATAGGCATATATAATGACATTTCAAATTATTCATTTGTATTGGATATGATTTATTTCTCTTTATATTTTCCAAATTTATATATAACTAGCTTCTCTATCAATTATCTCAAACTGCAAATGTTTGAGCTATAATACACACTAGATATTTTTGGTAGGGTTTCTCTACACAACAAATTTTGATTTTTAAAAATTTCTCATGTACTCACATAGCTTTCTTTCAGGGAAAGGTGTTCTTGGCTTTTGTTGCTCTTGAAAGGAGAGCAAAGGCATGTATGTAGGGATTCTGGTATAGGGTTTCTGATATAGGATTTGGACTTCCAGACACCATTATAATACAAATATGAATAGCCAGGAAATAGTCCTGTCTCAAAAATTTTCAGGAATACAGCTGCAAAGACTTTCATGTACTAATATTTCCCTTGTTTTGTTGTGGCTAGAATGTTTCTGTAACTCAAGCAAGCACTATTAGAGCCAATCAGGCATGTTTAGCATTGTCTTTAATATAAGCAGTTCCTTAACTGATACTGTGGCACCAGGCAGGAATGCAGAAGCCTCCCTGGACAGTCATCTGAGACTACCATGGCTTCTACCATGTCCTGTGGGATTATTTGTATGGCCTTACATCCTTACACAACATAACAAGCTAAGGCTAGACTAAAACCAAAGTCAACATTAAAAATTACTTCTCATCTGGATGAGCTATAATCAGTGGTAGTTCCAGGATTATTTAGATTTGAGATTTTCTTCTGTTTAAGGAGAAGAGGGAGAAACATCATTTTAATCAGAGCTCCAAAACCTGGAAACATGTGCTCCTGCTTTGAAGGGAGTCTCAGCCCTGGAATGTGGCCTCCAAAGTCTTGGAACTGTTATAAGANCTTTTTCCTTGGATCTATTCAAACCTGCTCTGGACTGGAAACCCAGCACACCCCAGGAGCTCACGCCTGTGGCCCACCGGGGCCTGGGCCTCGGCACTCTCCGGCGCCTGAGAGATTGATAAGAGACTGAGCGAGCCGAGCTGCACCTCACAGCAAGGACTTTCCTGGATTTGCCATCTCTTTGAACAGCGAGAGGTTTCATTGTTTAATATTATTCCATTTTTATGCTTGTGGATATTTTGCTTGTTAAATAAACAGCTTTTTCCACTTTCCTTCAAGGAAATTTTTTTTTCTGAACCAGCTGGGGGAGAGGCAGCTTGAATCTGTTTTTTTTTCCCTGGAGAGACCCCATTTGGAGGTTTCCTCTCAAATTTGTCCTAAACCAGGACAGAAATTTTTGCCAAGTGTGCTGTGTTGTTCTAAATTTTAGTATGAGTTTATGATCCATGATGGCAGGGTTAACAAGTTCTTTTTTGTTTTTGAGTTCCTGCATCTCCAACATTTCAGGGTAGTGTCACGACGTTCATCCATTTTGTGATGCTGCTGTGTTCCTGTGGTTCCAGGTTATTAAATACAGATTCAGTGGCAATCATGAGAAAGCATTAGACACTTGTCAGGGCTGTTTGAGAAACCTGCATGCTCAGCATGGTACTGCATCAGGAAAAGCAAGGGAAAAAAGTTAATCCCCCAGTTAGTCTGATATCCACTCTGTAGAGTCCACAAACATGAATTATGAGTGAGAGTTTGATGTCCTCTTTGTGGAGCAGCTGCTGAGAGCTACTCTTCCAAAGTTTCAATTTCTGGTTGTTTTCTGATCACTGCTTAGAGTAAAATATAAGTAGGAAATCTGTTTCCTACTTCCTATCTCCCATGTGAATGTTGAAAGCATCGACAAACTCAACTTAAAAAGTTCATTGTGTTTTCCCTGTTGTTCTCGCAGACCAGCATTCTTCCATTTCCTCTCTATACATTTTGACTGCTTTGACAGGAGGCCTGGAAAGCCCTCTCATTTACCAGGCAGTGTGACAAACAGGCAGCTCAGAACTCCTTCAGTTTAAGAAGGATGTTGAACCTGGTGGTCCCTTGAGACAAGAACTTGAAAGCTGGAGTACAAAATCTTGAAAATGCCCATATTCTGCTTTCCTCCTCTAATATTTACACTTTGAAGGAGACTTGAGCTTTTTTAGTTTTACTCTGTTACTATTAAACCTTCAGACACCAGCATGCTATGCTGGGGGATGTGGATGTGTCTGATTATGAGTGTCTGCTATCCCTGACACAAGCTAGAGATCATTCCAGTGGCATTCTGGTCTCAAACTAAACACCAAATTGCATATATCCAGGGGTACTTCAGGTCAGAAAAAGAGGTGTCCAATAAGCTTAGGTGCCTCTAGTGTTGTGTTGTAATTCATTGGGTATTATGGATCATGGTGCTGAGCTGAAACCGGTTTGCTTAAATTATATTTCAGGTACCTAAGCCTTCTTTTAGATTTGGCTGACTTAATCCTTTTGAAAATGGCTGAAAACTTTGGCTTTATTTCACTACCCACTAATGCAAAATCCTCATGGAGAAAATGCTTTACTTGGGAGTGATGTGACCCTTTTCTCATGGGCAAAGCTGATGTTAGCATAGGTGTGTTGGGTCTGTGAAGTTTTGCTAGCTGGGCTGGGGTGGCTTCTCTAAGAAGCTGCTAGCCAGCTCCAAGACAGACCCACTGCTGGCCAAGGTCGAGACCATCAGTGATGATGGTAGCACCTCTGGGATATCAGTGTTCTGTTATCCCCTGATGGAGCGTATGGGTGCCTTAAGAAGGTGGGAACCCCACGGGAATCTGTGATGGAGCAGGCTCCTGGCAGGACCTGTGCCCTGTGGAGAGAGGAGCCACACTGAGGCAGATTTGCTGGCAGGATTTGTGACCCTGTGGGGGACCTGCACTGGAGCAGTCTGTTCCTGAAGGGCTGCACCTTGTGGAAGGGGTCCACTCTGGAAAAGTTAATGAAGAGCTTCAGTCCATGGGAAGGACTCATCTTGGAGAAGTTCATGCAGGTCTGTCTCCTGTGGGAGGGACCACTTTTTGGAGCAGGGGAAGGAGGAAGAGTGTAAGGAGTCCTCTCCTTGGGGAGGAAGGAGCAGCAGAGACAATAATGACGTGATGTGTGATGAACTGACTGCAGCCCCTGGTCCTTGTTCCCCTGCACTGCTGAGGGGGAGGAGGTGGACAAATCAGTTGTCTATAATGAAGGGAGGGGTGGGATGAAGGCGATTTAAGGTTTGTTTTTTATTTTCTTGTTAACTTACTCTGATTTTAATTGGGAATAAATTAAACTAGTTTCCCCAAGCTGAGTCTGTTTTTGCCTGTGGTGGCTAAGTGATCTCTCCCTGTCCTTATCTCCAACCGGGAGCCTTTTGTTACATTTTTTATTCCCTGTCCAGTGGTGAAGGGGATTGACAGAGTGTCTATGGTAGGCACCTGGCATCCAGCCGGGGCAACCCACCACAACAGGCTAAAATATTTGTCCCCACTTGCATCAGATACAAAGTTCATTCAACCCAGTGCAATGTGTCTCACCCAACCATAGTCTTCCACAATTTCTGCATGTGAGCAGTGTGGCATTTTTAATTTATAAATTTCACAGTGTAAAGCTGAGCACTGAGAGCTGCTCCTGGGACTGACTCTAGACATATATCAAAAGAACAGTTGCCTAGAGCAAAAAACAGTGAGGGCTTTGCTGTATATGCCAGAACACTGGAAAACCAGGCCTGCAGTATATATCCTCTTTTTGCTGAGCAATAGTGTTAGGATATATGAGAAGACAGTAACTGGAATAGAAAAGTATCTTCAGGCAAAAATAAAAATACATATTCCCAAATGAAGTAATTACTCTCTCTAGCATCAGGAGGAACAGTTCTGTCCTGGAGAGTATCTTCTCATAATCTTCACTTGAAATCTTTCTTTTTATTTTCTTTCTTTCTTTCTTCTCTGTTCTTACTCAATCTTACTGCCCACTGATTCCAGTCATCTCTGAGACTGCTAGTCTCAGTTGTCAGTATTGCCGAGGGATCTTTTTTCTTGTAGCCTGTTTGTGCTTCAGAGATGATTATAATATCCTATTATCAAAGCACAGGATATCCATGGTAGTCTGGAGGGCTTTGTGGAATCTGTGTCGTCCAGTTTTTCAAGAAATGACCAAAATAATTGCTGTCTTGATCTGGTGCTGGTGACAGTACTGGACTTGGTGACCTTCAGAGACTCCTTCCACCCTAGATTTCTTTGATTCTATTTTATCATCCCCTGTATGAGAACTCCAGTAAGTAATTGAAATAATTAATGCTGAGTCAGAGTGTCCCTGTCTCATTGTTGTACTGGAAGTGCTGATTTGGTAGATTAGTTCTCCTTTCATGTAGCTGAGTGGTCTGAAATTTTTGACACTGTGTATGGGATGGTGCTGATTTATACCAGCTGAGGGTATGGCAGTCAAAGTACATTTTAATTTAATGGTGCCTATTGTATGCTATTCTGTTTTGTTAACAACTTGTATTAAAATTGTAGGAAACATGACATCAAAATGATTGACAAATTACTTTTTTTGGTTTTTTTTTTTTTGGAGAAAGAAGTTAACACATTCTATTGCTTCAAGCAAATTCTGCTTCTAGTCCTGGAGCTGAAGCATACAATAGAACAGGCAGCATTATTTCAGGCAGTCATAGCTCCCTTTGGTCCAATAAATTTAAAAGCAAGTGGTTTATATGTAGGTCCTTTTTTTGTATTACATATAAATAAAATTAATTAAAAAAATTAGAAGCAGGGAATATTCTTTGCAGTTGAGAGACCTCAATGCAATATTGCTTTGTCTGGCTATTCACTTATAGGATAAATGTATGTCAGTGCCAAGAGTTCTGAGAAATTACTTCTAATTCTTCTCTTCCAGTTGTTCTGCTCTGTGAAAGGGATTCAGCCATGTAGCCACTGCAAGGGCCAAAAGATATTATATGCCACATGCATTACTGATAACATATGGAACAGTGCAGTTAAAATACAGGCATGCTGCTTACATGTATCACATCTCCACATTGTCAGCAAAAGCTGATGAACAACCTCATGGTTTGCCAAAAATTGATAACTGTCATTAGTAAAATAGTTTTACCTTGGCAATGAGAACAATTACATGTGTTGTCAAAACAAATACAGATGCTCCTTTAGAGAAAAGATCTTTTGAGGGAACTGTATCAGCAGTACTAATTACAAATGTTTAACTGTTCTAAATTTTCATATTAAGTATATTGATCACTGAAATTTCTCTGCTTCTTGGTATATATAACCACCCTTTTATTTACTTGCCAAGTGTGTTTTGGAGGTCTACTATTTTTCTTTTTCACCCACTTCCAATAACAAGATTTTTTGTATAAATACTTGACCATGATATAGTTGTCTTTTTTTCAGTGAGGCAGGAATCATTATGTTATCACTGTACTTTCTTTTACTGTAAAGAAATCTGTTTCCTTACATTTGGTGAGATAAATACAGCAGTGAGCTTTCTAAGAATATAATGAGAAAAGTTCTGTGAGGTTCCAGTCCCCACCTGCATCAGTGATGTGTAAATTGCAAAGGCATTATGGCCTTTACCTATAAAAATAGCTCTGGAGAAAGCTAAAACATGCTCACTTGTTTCCCACAATGAAGTAATCCCTAGATAATTTCTTGAGCTGAATGTTTCTGTGAAAGAAATTACAGTGATTTGTTGATTGTCTGTGGAGCTTTTGATACAGATAGCACTCTGAATCCTCTCTGTTTCCATCCAAAGTTCTTAAATGGTGGAGATGCATGTAACTTTGACTATGGCTGTCCACTGCTCAAAGAATATTTTCTTCTGGAGGCAACTGAGATTGCACTGGCATGCCAGGTTTTTACTAGAGGCCGTGAGAAATCATTGAGGACTCTAATGGACCAGCATCTGTGGGCTCCTCCCTCTGTGAACTGAATGGGTGAACAGCTGAAGAAAAGAAAGCTGCTGTTGGATTGTTTACACGACAGGGGTAATTAGCTCCCCCTCTGTGGTGGAGGATATGGCATGGTTGTGGTGTTCCTAAATGAGACAAAGATTAGTATGACTTTTACAAGGCACAAAATGAACCCCAATGTTACCATGGCTGTGGATAGTTCTGATCACTCCACTTGGACAGATACATTAAAATAGAAGAAGCTGCTGAAAAGGGTGATGGTAAGATGGAAAATCTGGTTTATTAGAGGAGCATAAAAGAGCTTGGCTTTTACAGTCTCACAAAAAAGATGAGAAAAGGTATATTACTGGTTGCAGATAAGTGAAAAGTAAATTCCAGGTTGGAAAGCATCTATCTAAGTGAAAAGATAGTGAGTACAATCAGAAGTCAGTAGAAGCTAACCATTATTGTTTCCATGTAAGAAATTAGAAGGTTTGGTGCTGGTAGACAACAGGTCTTCTGGAATAGCCTTGGTTCTCACAGCAGTGCACAATCAGCCTGACTGATTTTAAAATGATGCTTCACCAGTTTTTGAAAGGGATTAGATTATGTGGTATCTATGGTTGTCAGGGGACTATACACAGTGATCTGGGACATTCTTTCTGTTTGTGTGCAGGATAAGATGAATTTTTGCAGAGCATCTCCTCTCAATTGGAAATAAAGAATATGTTCAGATTAATCATCTTTATTGGCCTTTTGGCTACAATTTGAACATCAATTATTGCAAACCCACCCTTTCCCTGTGTTGTGAAAGTACATAGAATCCCATGTTTGGTGGTTAAAGAATAGATACTGTCGGAATAGAGGGAAACATCAGAATATGGTCATGTTCCCTTCTCTCTGCCTTCTCTGACAACTGAACCTAAAGTAGAAATGTAGCTAATAGCTTTGCCAGTGAACATTTCTCAAAATGAGGAAAAACTCTTCACTCTACATTCACTGATGAATGTAGGTGTCTTAATGAATGAATGTCTGACAACCTGGTCCCAGCAAAAGAATACATTTTAAGGCATTTTCAGGCTTTTTACTATTCCTTACAGAGTTGTGGAAGAGCTGCCACCAACTCTTCTATGAACAAGGTACAACAGAACTAACAGGTAGACTGTGAACACAAATTTTCCTCAGACTCTTTCCAGCATGACAGAACATCCAGGGAAGAATTTCCACAATTCTGCACTTGATTTAGTGCCTGAAGATACGGGAGCAAGGAAATGGGAGAAGATTTTATCTTTGTTTCTTTTTCTTGGCAATTTTAATTAATGAAAACACTCTCTGTGCCCCCTAATCCAAGTCTTCCTCTGCTGATCTCACTCTACAGTTGTTAGAACAATGGGATATTAAAATTGCCTTAGATTGAGAAGTTGCTGTGCTAGCTAAAAAGTTGGCACCATATCTTCTATTCAGAATTCTGCATGCTGGTGGTGTCTATTCAGATAACCTCTAGCTACAGTTGAGTAATATCACAAGTGGGGAAAACCCCAGAGAAACAGGAAAATCCCTAACTGTTTGTGCATTGTGTAAGTATATTTTGCTTAGGCTCTTTGCCAAGGAAGATATGAATCAAAGATTCTCCCTGTATAAGCGCAAAATGTACTATCATGTTCAGGATCTTATTTTTGCATAAAAGATGCTCTTGGCATTTGTGAAAGGGGAAGAAAATTTCCATTCCAGTTTTAGTGTGTCATGTTTTTCTATTGCACTTATCACTGAAAATTCCTGAAGCATAAAAAGGTATAGAAAGTGGGAGAGTAATTCATTTGAATTATTCTTTCAGACAAATGGTCTCTTTGGACTGTTTTGCAAAATGATTGTAAGAGAAAATACCACCTCCACGCACTTGGTATTGTACAATAAAAACACTTAAACAAATAAGAAATTGGCCTGTGACCAAATGTTGCTGTAACTGGCAAGTGTTTGTGCCATTTGGTTGTTTATGTAAATGTTGCAAACAACTCCTTGCCCAAGTGCCCAAGAATGACGAAACATCTCCCTACCAGAACAAAAGTCACAGAAGAATGTTTCTTTCTTTCCTGTGGAAAAGAAAATAAATGTAAGAGTTCAGATGATAGGCTACCTCTATGCATTAGTGAAAACCAGTAATTAATTAGGATAGACAAAAAGGTATAAGAGGATTTCTTTATCATGCCACAGTCCACAGAAGTGGATGTTTTGGTTTTCCTCCTGCAATATATATAATTTAATTTTACATTCAGTTTTCATTTTTCAGGTGTCATAACAGGGGGATGACATTCTATAATAAAAAGGCTGAATCCTCTGATTTTTATGACTTTTTTTGTTGTTTAGTTGTGTAGATCTTGATTTTTTTTTAAATTTTTTTTTGCACTAAGGTTGTAACCAAAAAGAATGGTTAGAGAAGTTAAAGATGCTGTTCTAAGAAATTTTGACTGGCAATTGGGAACTCTGTCAAGCCACCTAACCAAAATACTTTCAACGGTCTGGCTGCAAAATGGGAAGTTAAAAATATGGAAGTAATTTGCTGAATGATCAGCCTCATGAGAGATTAATTTCTTCCAGTAAGTAATGACTGAGAAATTAGTTGATCCAGCAGTTAGGTTTTCTCAACAAAAAGGTGAGCTTCCTAACTCACTCACTCGATTTTTCACAGTCATTTTGTATATGTAGTGACTATTCCACTTCCTAGGGCCATAGAGAAGCTCAAGTAAAGTAATTCAATTCAGGTTTTCTTGCAGGACACTTCTGTACTACTTAATAAGAGAAAAAACCAAAATTAGGACTTTGAAACAGCGGTTAAAAGTCTGGTAATTTTATATGAGCTGGCATGTTCCACTTCTGTTGGCTTAGTGCCACACTGAATAATTCAGAAAACTGTAGTCTTTTTAGTGATGAATGTGCAGTGGGAACATCACCAAACTACCAATGAAGCTTATTTTGCAGGGAAGGGGACAGAAATAATTATAAATAACAAGTATTTCTATGATACAGCAGAAATTAGGTCTTACCAGTTACCATTTTCAATTTTTCATGGGGATTTGAGGAAATTATGAAACCATTGAAATAGAAGTATCCCTTTTTTAGAACAGTTAGGTAAAGAAGTTTGATATACTTTATAGAATCATAAAATGGTTTGGGCTGAAAGGGAGCTTTAAAGGTCATTTAGTCCCCTGCCAGTGAACAGGGATAGCTCCAACTGGATCAGTGTGCTCTGAGCCCCATCCAACCTGGGCTTGAATGTTTCTACTACCCTCACTGTAAAACATTTTCTTACGTATGTCTAATCTAAATCTACTCTCTTTTAATTTAAAACATTACCCCTTATCTGGTTGCAACTAATTTAAGTGTCAATGTATTATGCTTTAGAAGCAGCCAAAACTATATATTTAACAATGTCATAAAGGATTTTTCTAATTTTCAGGATATGACAGTATATGACCATGTCTGTCTTATTATAAAATGTTGTTTAAAATACCATATTTTATGCATTTGCACTTTTTTTAGACATAGTAACAAATTGTCAATAGTAAAAGATGACAACTTATGTCCAAAAGTGATTGTTAAAAAATAGAAGTGCCAAAAGGACATAAAAATGGGAACTGATTCAGGTTAGACAGTGGTCACCAGTTTTCTAAAGACCTCCTTTGAGAAGGACCTTATTTAGCTCAAAAGAAAAGCTGTCATGAAGAACAGGGTGCACTTCTCAGGTGCCCCAGGCAGCTGCCACAGGCGAGGGAACATGCTGCCATTTCTCACCTGCAGCAATAATATGATTCTGCTCTATCGCTTTGTTTCTGAGAAGCACAGGATTCCCTGGAAAACCAAGTTTGTGATGTGCTAATGCTTACCCAGGCTGTAGCCTCTGTGTTTCAATTCAAGAACTTCTAAATGTCCACCAGAAGACTTCTGCTGGCTCTAAAACTCACAGATTCTTGGCTTGTTGACAAGATCCTAAAATGTTTTAAAAGGACTGAGAACTGCCATCCCATTTGAGAGCAGAGGATACAAGGCAGTGCCTTTTTGCACCCTGCTTTTGTGGGTGTGATAAAAGTATCTCTGTCAACAGGACACTGATTTTAAAGGAAAGAAAATAGGAACATATATTCTGTATGCAAAAGAATACTGATATAAGGGCTATGCCAGAAACTTCAATGCCAAAACAGCAGCAAACAGTATTTTCTGGCTAAGGAATAGCCTTTCTTCAGAATGTCATGCCTAGCAGTCAAAGTAAGATTTGTTATTTCTGTACTCTACAAAATTTTAGTGTGTTGTTAAATGTTTATTCTACTGGGAATATGGATGTAGTCTGTCTGAAAGATAGCTGAAAGCTTGTTAAAATCTCAATGCCAGGTTCACTTTGCCTCTTACAAAGACACTTTTCCTTGAACACAGTAAGTACTGTGGCAGAGTAATTTAATTTTCAATCTTCTAAGCCAGATATCAGAAATAAAGTCTTATTTCTAGACTTCATTTGCAATTGCCATAATGCTTCCTTTCTAGTGGGATCTTATAAAAATCATATAATATTCAATAGTGTTCTACTATAAAATTGTTGGGTTTCTTTGCCCTGGTGTGAACAAATCCATTGTAGAGTTTAATGAAGTAATGCATGAACTCTTGATCAGTAGGAATGGCAGCACCTGATAAAATTATGTCTTTATTTGATGTAACTCTTATGCTTGTAAGAACAATTACCTCAGTAGAAATACATGAAAATGAGGATAATGTTGATTTTGTGTCCCCATATGTATCAGGCTGTCATATGCAGCACTGATGTGCTTTTTCACGGTATTGGAAAATCTTTTTTTTTACCTTGAAAACGATTTCTGTTGTGGACTATAACTATTAAGGTATGTTCACTTGTGTACAATGATTTAGTGATATTTATTTTTATTATTACCTCAGCTCTTAAAATATTTTGTTCCTGTTTGTAGGGGATCCACTGTAAAGGCAAGCCTTCAGGTGAGTATACATCATTCACATTTTTACTATGTTTATTTTTAAAGGTAATTTGTTAAAGATATTAACTCCACTATGCTAGTGACATCAGATCACTGCCATAACAAGGTATTTACCACCAGTTCTTTTGTAAAAAACATTGGAAATTGGTAGGTTTTGATAAATAATAGGTTAATAATGACAATTGCTTTATCATTTTCCTTACCATAGTGAAGGAAAGAGACTTTGCTAAGTCACTTTACATGTTTTTATTGCTTCTACCCATTATTGATATTGCCTATAGTAATAATAGGGGCTTGAATTACCTGAACTCTGAAGCCTCCATCAGTCGCTTCTCCAGTGCACGGTCATTTGCAGGGAAGTACAAGGCAACTGCCTTGCAAACAGTCCCCCCAAGAGGACAGTCAGAGTGCCCCCCAAGAGGACAGTCAGAGTGCCCCCCAAGAGGACAGTCAGAGTGCCCCCCAAGAGGACAGTCACAGTGTCCCTGAGAGGACAGTCACAGTGTCCCCCAAGAGGACAGTCACAGTGTCCCTGAGAGGACAGTCACAGTGCCCCTGAGAGGACAGTCACAGTATCCCTGAGAGGACAGTCACAGTGTCCCTGAGAGGACACAGTCCCCCATCAGAGGACAGTCACAGTGCCCCCAAGAGGATTGTCCTAGCTGGAGGCTTAGCTCTGAGTACTGCTGGTCTCCACAGAGCCTTTCCTGAATCTGCCTGGCAGTCAGTACATAGACAGGAAGACGTGATGCTGAGCTCAAGCATGTGAGATGCTGATGCTATGACATGAGGCATGAGCTGAATGTAAGCCGGCACAACTCCTTACTTGGAATGCATGGCATTTATGGGATTGTGTTGGGATGGAGAGAAAGAATATGTGTATGGAACGGATGCAGTTAAAAAGCCTGCAAGAAAAAATCTCAAGTCTTCTGTCGGCCAGCAGAGTGAGCCTTTGGTAACTTGTTCAAGGGTTGTGAATGAATCTTGTTAGGATTAGGCAGCTGAGCTGGTAGCTGCAGAAACTATGTGAAAGGTAGAAGAAGAAACAGGGGTGTTGACCCTTGCTGTGCTAGCTGAATCATGCCTTTACATCCTTGAGCAGTTCAGGCTGAGCAAATCAAGCCCTTCAACCTGTTCTCAGAGGGAAGAACACCTGTAATTCAGTTGGTTATGAGTTAAAATCTGTGCTATGCAGTCAAAAACAAGAGCAAATCTAGATAGTGGAGACTCAGAGGTACCACGAGGTGGTGATTCATTCCATCCATTTTAGGACAAGGATTTATATACTGGGAGAGAGGCAAGAGGAGTTGTCACTCTCTGTTGACTGCCAGAGTTGCTCAGATCACAGACAAAGCCTATTTAAAGTCAAAAGGAATCTCTGGAAGTCATCTGGTCCAACTCCTGATGCAGGGACATGCAGATGATGCATGTCAGATAAGCTAGTATTTCACAGGAAGAGCATTGAAGGGTTTGTTAAACTAAAGGTCCATATCTTTGAAGACGATATACATGAAGCTGGTTGTAGGTTTTTCAGTGCTATCTGAAAAAAACTTGGCTATCTTTAACACAGGTAAAATGTAGGATGACTCAACCTTACAGGGATGATGAAAAAGAATTTTTTGTCTTCATCCTAATTCACTTGTGCAGCAGTGGGTGTATACTCCTTTGCATACTTCCTATTCTATATTATTTTTAAAAATTATTTGTTATTTGAAGTAAAATTACCTGTAAAGACCTTAACTCTATAGTAGAGGACCTTTGCAGTAGTAATTTCTTTTACCTGCAACAAAAAGATATTTCCAAAAATTTGCAACCACCACCTCAGTAGTATTCAGCAGTGTGGCTTTGACTCTGCCATCTTCCCCCTGCTCTTCTAGACTGTTAGGCAGCATGTAAGAACTACTGTAGTATTTGAAATTCAATGTAATATATCCATACATTGATATCAAAGTATTGACGATTTAAAAAAATTTACATTTTTAGAAAATGTATTTGGCACAGTATATCATTGTTTTGTTCAATATCCTTGAAAGTTTGAAATGTTTTCTGAACACACAACCATGAAACCCTTTTAATTTACTGTGAATTGCAATCTATTGTGAAAGAGAGGCTGCCAGTCTAAAATTTAATCAATTTAATAATTGCTGTAAGTACTTTGAAGTGGTGGATTTTGGTACTTATTAACTGAAGTACACCATGTTGTTATGGTAGGAGAGCATATCTACTTTGTTGATGAATTTTGCTGAATCATCCTAATGAACAGATGCAGCAGACACTGTGGTAAATTGTATGCAAATAGGTTTGAAATATTGCTGTAATTTATACTCATGTAATGATATGCCAGTGAAGCAGTTCCAGTAGGCTTTAGAGATGCTCACAGATTTAGCACTGTCAGTATCCTTAAGTAGTTCAGATGCTTACAATACTTGTAGGAAAGACATATCAGATAAAAAACCAGTTAGGATTTTCTACTGGGTGTTGTCCCAGTCTTGTTTTTAATAGGGTTTCTCTGCCTTTTTTTTTTTCATGCTCTTCTCCAATTTCATCTTCTTACCTGAGGCTTCAAATTATCCATCTATTCATTTCTATTGCATATTCATTGCTCAGCTCTGGCTTCTATTATCCAACTGTACATAAGGTATCATTTGTTGTCATGACAGTTCTAGGTTGATTGCTGCATTTTCAGATTACAAAAAAATTATCTGCTGTGGTTGGCCTGATGGCACACGTACAAGGAAATGTCTACATGCTGAATAATAAGCCCTGGTTTCTTAATGCCTGGGCTTATATGTGCCCATAATTAAGGAAGCTTTCATTAAATCAACAATCCCTCTTTCATGTAGGGCTAATTACAGCTATTATTCATATATACAAAATTTAGGTAAGATTTACTCAATAGATGGTTTGTGTAGCAAGATGTATCTTTATGTCTTCTGGGGTATAGATAAAATTACTTGTGTGAAAAGGAAAATGGGGTGTGTTCCAGAAGAAAATATCTTAAGGGGGGATTAAAAGATGATAAAGTAGTGGTTTACTGAAGAATTAGTCAGAAATGAGTCTCATACTGTGATGATTTATACAATGAAAATTATTTTCTGTCAGGTCATCCTTGTATCATGTATTTATTGTAATCCCATGCTAGTATTCTCATGCATTATATGATACATTTAAATTATTATTAATGAGTTTTGCAATTCTCAAAATGTATTATAAAATTAATGGAAAAAATCCTAAGTGGAAGTGTAATTTCATTTTATTCAATGAATTACATATTTGTTCTCAGTTTGAAAGTAGAAACCATGATCACAGTGTCTCTGCTGACAGGACAGCAGAGTGTTTGTGCATCTGTCTGATGCTGATCCAATGCCAGTTATGCACCCAGGCATAGAGTTCTCATGAGATAGTTCCAACCCTGTGACATCTGGTGATACCTCAGGCTGTAATAGCTAAGGAGAAAATTCAACTAAGTCATGACAGTTTCCCCCCTAAAAGATACTGTCAAATAATATGGTCAAATACACCCTAACAGAATGCTTTGTAAAGAAATATCTACTTTGAATATCTATCTATCTATCTATCTATCTATCTATCTATCTATCTATCTATCTATCTATCTATCTATCTATCTATCTATCTATCTATCTATCTATCTATCTATCTATCTATCTATCTATCTATCTATCTATCTATCTATCTATCTATCTATCTATCTATCTATCTATCTATCTATCTATCTATCTATCTATCTATCTATCTATCTATCTATCTATCTATCTATCTATCTATCTATCTATCTATCTATCTATCTATCTATCTATCTATCTATCTATCTATCTATCTATCTATCTATCTATCTATCTATCTATCTATCTATCTATCTATCTATCTATCTATCTATCTATCTATCTATCTATCTATCTATCTATCTATCTATCTATCTATCTATCTATCTATCTATCTATCTATCTATCTATCTATCTATCTATCTATCTATCTATCTATCTATCTATCTATCTATCTATCTATCTATCTATCTATCTATCTATCTATCTATCTATCTATCTATCTATCTATCTATCTATCTATCTATCTATCTATCTATCTATCTATCTATCTATCTATCTATCTATCTATCTATCTATCTATCTATCTATCTATCTATCTATCTATCTATCTATCTATCTATCTATCTATCTATCTATCTATCTATATCTACCTACCTATCTACCTATCTACCTATCTATGCCTACCTGTCTGTCTATCTGTCTACATGCATACATACATACATATGTCTACATACATTGCCTTCCCCTTAAATAATTTCTATGCAGACATGGGAATGGGTTCTAAGCCTGGATCAAGAAATTTACACCCAATAACCAAAACTTAAGCAGAAACAGTTACTCCCAGATACCGCTGGGTATCCACAACTGCATCTCATACAATGCAGTCAGGAAAACATCTTTTTGAGGAACGAGACAGAGCTCAAACTAATCATCACTTATCACATTATTAGTAATAGTTATCAAGTAGTTCTGCAATATGATAAACTCCCCATTGTGGGTGGATTATTTGAGTGTTGTACAATAACTTTCCATCCTGAGACACCTTCAGGATTATTACACCACCCATTCTTGGAACGTGGAATACAGTGTTCATATCCAGCTGCTGTGCACTGTACTTCTGAGGGCTGTCTCATTTCTGTGGAAATATTTATAAATTTTTCAAAAGTCAACATACTCTGACTGCTCTTAAAGCCTTATGTGTATATTTTGACTGATCTGTAATTTTTCATTGGTTTGCATAAATTATCTTCTCTAGTTGCCTCTTTGGATAATTCAGAGTTTACCTACTGCCAGTTGAGGTAAATTGTCCTTGTTTTCCCATGCTTTTCCACTTGGTTCATATCAGCATATCCTGTTGCCTCCAAAGTAGGCTCAATGACACAAAACTAGGCTTATAGAGTAGAGATTCAGCTGTGAAGGGTTTATCTTTTCTGACTGTATGTATGTGATATGTATCATGCAGGACTTATTTGTCCAGATACCAGGTATGAGGGCACTTAAGGCCTAACAGATTTAAGCAAAGGTGCCACATCTATGTCAGCCTGTCTTTACATCCTGCAGTATCAGTATCTAATCTTTGACAATGGGCTTCAGCTGCAACTAGACTCTGGGAAAATGAGGATCTCATAAGACAGGAGAAGTCCTGTTCAGGTTAATGCACTTTCAGTCTTTGAATTTAGAGCACTTTCCTTCACCAGAAGGGTTGGAAGGATAAGTAAGGATAAGCTTTGTCTTTCCTACCTCTCCACATCCTACCTTTCCTCTGTGAGAACTGTGGATCTGCCTTCCATGTGCGTCAATGAGCATCCACAGTTGTCAACAGTTCTTGGCTTGACACTGAGGGTTGCACCCTTTCCTGATGATTCCATTAAGAGTGCTATCCTAAATTTTATGGCAAGCATGGTATTGTGACACTGCTGTTTCATACTTTCATACTCTTCCATTCTTGTTGAAATCCTTCTAGGAGCATTTTGAACAGCTGAATTATATATTTTTTTTCTGTTGTTGTTCTTTTAGCCTTTCACCAGGGGAAGGAGAACTTTTTTTTTACTTGGGTGTTTTTTTTAACTTCCATGCTATGTATGGAAGGAAGAAGGCTAGGAAATATTTCAAAGAACTAGTAGTTACATAGTTACAGCTAAAAAGAGCTGTGCTGCGTGCATACTCCAAAGCAAAAGGACAAAGCCTGGCTATTTTGTTCTGATAGTTTCTTGAATTACTAGTTTTTGGGACTACAAACAATGGATGTGCATTGGATTCCCTAAGGAATGCATTGGGGATTAAATCCACTGTACCAATATAAATTCATAAACAAATAACTGATTTCTGTGTAGGGCAGATTGGGAAGTAGAAAGAGATGAAATATGCTAACTGATGAGGTTAAGGCCTTAAGAGTATTTTTTCCATTTATATTAGCCCACAGTTTTAGCTCTGCAAACCAATTTCCTAAGACTTTGGAATCACTAAATTTACACAGGGAAATAGAAGAAGACATAGTAGCTGTGTTCTGTGCCTTGAAGAAAGCCTGGATAATATTTATTCTGCTCTTGTTGTCCTGGTGTAAAGCAGAAGGAAATCCTGTAGGTGTAAGGTACTCTTTCATGACTAGGAATGCAATGGTGCCCTCTTGTGTGAAAATGAAATTTTAACAGCAATGGAGACTCTCAGAAAGTCCTAAAATGAAAGTACTGTTATGAGAGTGCTCACAATATACAGGTAAAGGTTTTGAAAAAAGTTTATAGAAACTATTAGTCTAGCCATGACCTAGCAGATCTAATTAATTGCAAACAGTATTAGTCTAGGTGTGTTCTGCTAACCTTAGTTGTTAGAACTGTGATTGCTTCCTCTTGTGGGTTGACATTTCCCTAAGCCTAGAAATTTATTCCAACCCCCTACATTGCTAGTGAAGCCAACTAGCTATGTTGGCCATGTGAAAGTCTTAGGTAAAGTACTGGCTTTGCTGGTCAGGGGTGACTTTCTGTTCAGGTGAGCTGGAACTTCTCCTATAGTGCTTACTCTCCCCCAGATATCTTGTGTGCAATGAGTTTTGTCTGTCCTTGTGTTTGCATTTGCAGGTAGCATTTTTAACAGCTTCTGTCATGATGCTCCTTCACCTTTATCTTCTATGGTACTGAAAAGCATGAAGATCTCAACAGTGATGAAATGTGTCCAAGGAAGCCCATGCTCTCTTCATTTAAACATTAAAGGAACAATTAGTCTGGATGGTAGGAATTAGCTTTGCTACAGAGCCCTTTCTGTTCACTTTTGTTTATTTCAGCCAAAATTTGTTCTATATTGCAATAATTGGAACCAAGCTGTTTTCATGTAATGTTATGAGAAAAATATTTTTGTGTAAGCATTTTACTACAAAAAAGGATGGAGTCATGACCCTTCTCAAGTGAATGAGAACTGAGATAATGAATTCTGCCTTCCAATATAACACACATAGCTTGTCCTCTGCCAGTGCCCCAAGCACACAGCTGCCCTTTTCTTTCTTGCTCTGACATCCGTGCAGGCACACACACTAATTCTGTCTGCTCTGATAATCTGGACATGAGTGACTACCCTTACAGAAGGAGAAACAGTTTATTCATCTGAAGTTACAGTTCTGTACTAAAATAAAATGAAAGTACATTAACTTCCTGTGTATAGTCTATTTTTACTAACACCTTGCCATTCATGTGCTTCATATGTTACCATTTAGATATTTCCTAGTTGCTTCACTCAGAGTTAATAGGTTTATTTTTTAAATTTGCATTTAAAGCTTCATTTATAGCAATCTGTATTAAATACTTGTTCTTACTCCCATGTGTGAGTTATATATAATGTCCCTTTTTTTAGCAGAGATAAAATAAATGTGCCTTTTACTTAGAAGGAAAACTTATGTTATAGTATATTTTAATTTACATTTTTGTTTTTCTTAAAGATCCTTAAATTATATTTTTGCAATCTGTTCCTAATTCATTTCAGAGAATATCCGTGGGCTGGAAATATGTTCATTTTCACTGGACACACAGCAATCTCAGTGCACAAATGTGAGATTCATTAGGAAAAAAAGCAAGATGCTTAATGGACAGAAGGTAAACTTCTTTTTGTGGAGGAGTAATTTTTAGTCTTACAAGCCTTTAGAAACAAGTATCTTTTGTATCTATCTTATTTTCTTCTTATTGGCTTTGTGGAGAACAACATTGAAACATATGCTTCAGCATAGCCAAAAGAAACTCCACAACAAAATGCACTTTTACAGCATATAAATTCAATTTTCCACCATTTTTTTACTTCTTCCACTTCTCTTTTGACAAGGGAACCCATCTCTGCAGAGCCTCATTTTCATATCAGTCTTGCTAGCTTTCTTTTTGTGCCCTCCAAATTGTGTGGAAGCTTTTCTCACTCCAGTGTCTGGGAAGAACAATGCTACAGAGATTTTAAAATGTGCATATTACTTCAGTCAAACCATATCAGTGGAGTTTATACATCGAGAAGACAGACAGAAGAGAAACTTGTGCTCATCTGTCCTAAGCCCTTGCAAAGGGCAATATTTGTTAAGAGGAAGTGTTTGCAGCTGGGGAAGAAAAGAACCAGTCTTGACCAACTGTTTGAAAGGCATGAAGTTTTGCAGTTACTGGTGTGCTTCATGTGCTTCATGTGCTTTGTGCACATTACACTGATTGCACATGTGGAACAGAGTTCTCCCAAACTGCAATTGCAGTTTGCACTTGGTGTCACTTGATGATGGAACATCCAACCCTATGGGCAATGCAGGGCCACCAATCAGCAACCAGTAGCTTTTAGAGTAAGGCAAGTTTAGAGGCAAGAATCAACAAATGTATTTAATGAAATTTTCCTAGTTTCAGTTCACTGACTAAAATGATGCATAAGACATCTTTTACCCTCCAAATGCCTTTTACCAAATAGGAGAGTGTCCAACATGAAAACCTACATGGAATTTCATAGTTAACTGATAGTATTGAAGGAATGACCTGCTATAACTGGACCTCAACTTTTGTTTCTTAAATTACTTCATAAACTGTTACTGTAATTAATAAATTTTCTGAAGTTGCCATTAAATATTTAAGACTTTTTTTTCCATTCTGCAAATGTTTGTGCTTGTAAAATGCCTACAGACTGGGGCTTTTGATATTTTTATGCTTCTAGGATTATTTGATATCTTGTAGCTATTTGGATTTATAAAAGTGAAGGTGATAGCAACATCCTGGATTAGAAATAATGAAACTCTTTGAAATCCTTTTATTAAGTTGCGTTTGCTTCTTTACATTCCTAATGCTACCTTATTGATTAATGCTTAATGCTGCTTTTAAATGTAAATATATCTGAACAAAGAATATTTATTTCTTAAATATCTTAACCAAGGGTTTTTCTGTATCTGGAAGCCATGTGTGAACTCAGTTTTATGAATGTTTTAAACAGGTACAGGTACAATTCAATTGCATTGAAGTCAATGTAGCACAACACATCTATGTGACCATGAAAACTGTACCACATTATTGTGAAGTCAAGCTGAGTCAACAATACTATGTTGAAGGTAGGAAAACATCTTAAATCAGATGCTTTTCAAGGAATATCTTGTAGAATCAAAACACCCAAAAGAACAAACAACCCCCAAAAAACCAACTCAAAGGCAAAAGCACATCCAAATCAGATTCTGTGATACACTGACCTAACTAATGGTAGATCACATATGCCAGGACCAGTCTTAGTTTACATTTCAGTGAAATTTTTTGTTAGCAAGTAAAGATCTCAATTTGCTATAAACCCCAGAGTTTTTATCTAAAAGTATGTGGAAAACTGAATTTACACTATGCATTTGTCCCAGTTGCCCTTGTAATTGGCATGTGCTCTTTGCCTGTAGATTCAGCCATGCCTGCTTTCTGTGCCTCAGATGAAGCTTCTGCTTCTCTGCATGGGTGGCCCAGGGGTGGCTTCAGAAGTTGAGGAAAGATTAATAAGAAAGTCTGTGGCAATTTCTTTTTTTGCTTTCTTTAACTAGTTCTAGTAGTCTGTTTACAGGTAACTAGAAAAGACTAGGTAGTATTTTTTCATGTTTTTGAGGGGAGGTGACTCCAATTTTTTACAACTTATTCCATGCACATGCAAAAATAGATTCAGCACTGTGCTTCAACCAAGATACAGTGCAGCCAGAGAAGGAAAAAGCAAAAAATGACATGAGACCCCTTGTTCGATCCTGGTGAGTCCCTGGGATTGTCCTGCCTTCCCACCTCCAGAGCCCATGAGTGGCTGGTTCTTGCCCTTGCCCCTTGGTAAAGTGTAATCCCTGCTATATGGTTTGACACTTTGGTACAAATAAGGCCTTTTTGTGCTTAAAAAGCCTTTAACTTTCTTATAAATCCTGATTCACTATTGAAGTATATAAGTACTTTGTGAACAAAGAGGAGAGGAAACAAGGTTTTATGAAACCCAGTTTTAAGACATTACCAGGGTGAGTGAACAAATGAAAATAGGAAATATTTCTTGGTGGAAGGGAACTCTGTGGGGAAATTAGAGTAAAGTGCTGCTCTGATACTGTGTTATGCAAGGAGGGGTGAAAGCAATACATGAAAAGTGGTTTTAATGTTCTTAAGAGTTAAGTTTTGGTAATAAAAATACCACTTGCCCGGCTTCTATTTCTGGTAAGCTCCCTAGGAGCTAGATAGGGTGTTTCTTTCTAAGGCTGGAGTCAGAATAGCAAAAATACAGAATTACTGGTAGCAGAGAAATGAGCCTGGTAAACAATAGGAGTTGTTTTTAAAGGGAAAAGTAACCAAAATTAATGTTCTTTCTCAAATTATTGTTAGGTTCTAGGTAAAGAAGTGTGGTGCTATATCCTCAACTGCAGCCTTTACTGCTGATGAGGTTTCCCAGGAGAATCTTGAGACTGGGAGATATATCCTTTAGGCATATTGTGATATAATCTCTATGTGTGGGAAGAGTACTTTTTTTTTTTTTCATTTATCTATAAAAGTATGTAAATCTGCCTTTAAAAAGAGGGATGAGAGAGGTTTCCTTTTGGGAATCTATTGGCTATTTTAGCAGTTTGTTTACACAGTTACATGAATAAAGCAGCACTGAGACAAACTCTGCCTTCCACTTCGCAGATTGCAGAAACAGTGATGTAGGAAAATACATTCCAGCTTGTTCAGGTGAGCTGATCTTCTATGCAAGTTATAGCTGCGAGATATTTCTAGTGTCCTATACAATGATGTCTTCCTACTGAAATGAGCAAGGAGAAAAAATTATTTCCAGCTACCACTACTTATAATTACCATGTACCTGATAGGTAATGTTCTGGAAATTTATTTCTATGTATTTCTATTGAAATGGTATATGGTAATGTTTTGAAAATATGTTTCTATTGAAAATGCTACATGGGAGGTAAAGATTTTGATAGTCTAGACTTTTGGAAATAGATTTGTGTTCTTTTAATGCACTTTGGATTGCTGGTTTTATGTTTTGTCTATAGACAGACCTCATAAATAGATTGAAATTAATTTGCCAAACTGCTATACTGCTTTTGGCATACCTGTGAATATATGTGTAAAAAATATTCCTTCAACAAAGTGCATTTGTCTATAATAGTTGCACATATTCTCTATGTAAGATTACAATCTTGAGATAATCAACCTTTATAATAGTGTGTATATTTCAAATATTTGTACATAAACTACATAAGATTCCAAGTACTAAGGTTGAGGTAAAATTGGTATGTGTCTTGGTCTCTCAGTATTACAAGTTCTAAGATAAATAATGTTGAATGAAAATTATATCTCATAAAAAATAACATGAGGACTATCAGGGTGTAAAGGTAATAATAATTTCAAACATTCTAGGTAAGACCCTATAAATGCTGTGTTTCATATCCATCAAGTTATGAACTATATTCTGTACCTTTTATAAATAGATAACATAGGAATAATAAAGTAATAAAGAAAGTAATAAAGAAATAAAGAAATGTAATAATTTCATGCTTGATTTTTTTTTCAGCTGGAAAGTTAGATTATAATTTAGACAGGGCAAGAAAAATTCTAACAGTGAATGTATCCAACTTTCCCCGAGATCAAGATTATTACGTGCGCCTGTGCCACAAATGGTTTACCTGTGAGGATGTTGGGGCATTTGCTGTGGTGAGTTAAAAGCACAGTGGTTTGGGGAACTGGTGGGTGGTGCCTTGCAGGTGGCAATTCTCATTAAGGTTATAGTTATAGGAAATGCCATCTACATCTACATCTACATCTACCTCTACCTCTACCTCTACATCTATATCTCATCTATATCATCTATATATATATATATCTGTATTTATATAGCTATAATCTATATAATCTCCATGTTTATCTATATCTATATAATCTATAGCTATCATTTAGCTTTATTAAAAGTCATTTACTGCCCTGGATTTATGACCATCTTTTTCATTTCAGATAAAAGGAAAGGAATCTTTTAAATCTGTTTCTCTGAAATATTCTCAGCTACTCCCTTGTCTTTGCATTGAGGTAATACAGCCTTGAATTTGGTATAGGTGTTTGTGTTTCTGATTAAAGAAATTTAATCAGGCATTTGTGCTAAGAAAGGAGGAAAAACTTGAAGAAAAAGGCTCCAGACCCAAGTTTTTTACTAAGGCTTTATTTGACCTTCGGATGATGTGAATGTAAGGAAGAGAGCTTTTAGGAAATGCTAATTAAAACATGGCAATCAGAAGAAATCTGTTTTGGTTGGGAAATGAAGATACTGTTTGTCCTGGGGTGACAAAAGA